>JAQIXS010000108.1:0-67154 GCA_034700785.1 Rossiulus vilnensis
CGTACCAACTCTTTAAGTGCAGCATGTGATGATCCTTCCGGCGCAATTCAATATCAGCTAATCGCTCGACTTATCATTTGTAATCGAAACATCGACCAACCATCTGCGACGCCATAATAAAGTGAAATAGAAACAGTTTGGCACTGGCAAACAAGTCACGCATATGTAAACGTCAGGAGCTCACCAATTGTTTTTTTGAACAAGATGGCACTTCGAATCGATGAAAAAGTCGATAACCGCGCAGATGTGCACTTATGGAAACATGATGACAAAAAGCAACTGGTGAACTTTGACCTCTACAGTATCATTTTAAATTCCCTGACAAAATTTAGGCTACTGTCGCCAAAATTCGCGAACAACTGAGCTGTCAAAAGGAGTTGAGATGATCGATGCAACAATATCAGCAATTAAATAGAGCTGCGCATATCTTTAACTAGGCTACTTGGAATTACGGAAAAAAAGTAACTGGCAATGGGTATTCTGCGATCTCATTTGTAAAATTCCTTCACTGATTATCGACAATAGTAAGAGAACGTACATGTAGATTAAGTACATTGAGCCTAACAATTTTAAATGCAGAACACATTCGAACAAACTTCTGTCGAATTCAGAAAAAAACTAATTTGCACAGAATGCGACATGCAATCATATTACAACCACACCATATTTTAAACAATCCTGACTATTGATACATGACGTTCCTGGTTTTTCCACAATTAATGCAGTAGCTATGCTATAAGATTATAAATAATGAGACAGCATTTTTAAATAGCACTGCTTATAAATGTTTTAATCATGCGCAATCTGTCAGTAATGCCGGTGACCGAATAGCTAACCTTCATTAAAACAACCTAAGAATACAAATTAATGAATACATATGGTTGCATGTGATAGGTACCTGGTCTCAAATTCAAGAAAATTTACATTCAGACACTACTAACTGCAAGGTGGTCTACAGACTTCACAATATTTCATATTTCGAATGTAAACTTTTCACTACAAAGTCTTAAACCAAACGGTAAAAGTTCTAAGCATTTTCTCAGTCAATACCGGATGAATTACGGTGGCCCGTAGAACAATAAGTTCGCTACATTTTCTCAGAATTGTTTTGTCCGGTCCATAATAAAATCAAAACTTTGCAATGTGTCTTACACCAGGAAACCCGCTCTACGCGCCGAATTTGAGTAACACTGCGAATGCAAATCCAAATACCTGTCGCACTAGGGGGTCGGGTGGGTTCCATTATATTCAATCCCGACCATTAAAAATCGGTGTCAGTGAATACATTTATTGAAGCGTCTTTCTTTGTCAGCCATTGGTTTCATTCATGTGCTTCAACATTAATGAAGGCTGAAGAAAACCAAGATGGCTCTGAGACTCTCCAAAACTCTCGGGATAATAGCTCTGCTTTGCTATTGCCTACTGTCGTCAAGCTGCGAACAGATTCATGCGAAAAGTTTAGAGATCCAGCCCTTTACCAGCGATGAAAGTTTTTCTGAATATCCAAATTCCGACGGCGACCGATTTTTTGACTGTCGCCACACGCTATTCGCTTGCCAACCAAATCACCTTTGCGATTATACCATTGGCATCTGCAGGGAGGTGTTTGAAGAGGACGTGGAGCAGTGAAGAATGAAATGCAATTCGTGTTATAACGGGTAAGTAGAGCAGCATTTGAGTAAATTTTAAATCACTTTAAAACAAAGTACTAGATTCCCAGTGCTATGTGCACCTCTTAAATAAAATGAATGTAGTCCAAACAATAGCATGTGAAAAATGCAGAAACAGCGTGATAGCTAAAATAAGAATAACTTAAAATTGTATATGGATCTAATTGATAGTAGCATAGAACGTATTGTGCATGTTCAAATTATAAGGTTGAACTTCCCAACACGCCCCAGGAGCAATAGTGTTTGTCGGAAGAGTTATTTGAAAGACAAAACAGGCATGCTAAACTGTGTTACAAAATAAATAAAAAATCCATAGCTAATTCTGTTCCAACAAACTAATATAACTGCAAATGATAATTTGCCTTATATAAGGATACTTTTGCGATGAAGATTTCATTTGTTCGCATAGGGGTACTGAATTTATTTGTTACAACACAGACATAAGTTGGAAATAAACTGGATTTTACTATTCAAGTAAAAAAGCAATAAGCCCTACTACTGTTGCTTATCAAGCCGCATTTGTAGTATGGGATGTTTTTATCTATAAACACCACGACATAGTTCACGGTATAGGATTTTATTTAGCTTTCAAGCTTTTTTTTCTTTTCCCGAAAAGTTACCAGTTTAATGAAGACCAAGATTTAAAAAAAAACTTTAAAATCAACCTTCGACAGGAAAAATAAGACCAGCGATAAATCCTATCAGTTTTGTGCGTAAACTTGAGAAAATAGATAGACAACATAATGAAAAGGAGTGGCCTCTATCATGCTACTTCTTAGAACTCAATTTAAATTACCCGGCTTTTTTAATATCGCAAAATACTAATGAAGAATGGTACCAGGGGGCAGCACCGTGCAGCTACCTTCTAAAGACAACAGCTCGTGCTTTGCATTTTAAGTCTTAAACGGCCTGTCTATGTTCCATTAAACGTTCTATAAATTAATATTGGCAGTCATTTTTTATCGTATTTGTGTGCAATTAATCAGCAAAATAAAATGGCGGGCTATTAAACGAGCTTTTTAATTCTTTTAATTCTTAATTTCGTTTTAATATCGTCTGCTGCAGTATTGAGAGCCGCACAGTGCTGCCATCTGGTGCCGGAATAGAGTATTAAAATAATCAATATCATTTCCCAATCGGACATTTCGATAATATCGCATCATTTATTTTAGTAAATCGGTAAATGTCGACAATATACTAATGTACCAAATAATCGATAATTAAAGATAATTTATTGAATTAGCTGAGAATTACAGTGTAAATAAAGCCATGCTATAATCGCGACACAGCGCCGCCTCCAATTAGCAAATGTGATAGCTGTAATTGCACTTAAGTAGAAATAAATGGGAAAGAAAATACCTGGTAATTAGAGGAAATTCAATGCCAGTTACTGAAAGATAACTTAGTAAATGCTTAAAA
This sequence comes from Rossiulus vilnensis, assembly GCA_034700785.1. Lineage (NCBI taxonomy): Eukaryota > Metazoa > Arthropoda > Diplopoda > Julida > Julidae > Rossiulus > Rossiulus vilnensis. The sequence continues at coordinate 3,090 of JAQIXS010000108.1, forward strand.
TACAAGCGTGCAAATAAGTGAACAGACTATAAAAATAGAGGTTTTTCCACATTTTTTTCATTCCCAACTGATATAAAAATAGGATAATGAATATTCAGTCGTGAAAACAGTAAAAGGGGAACAAATCATCATTTGTGATGCACAAGAGAAAGATGTTGCCGAATTTTCAATACGGTTTTGGTTTATAAATCAAAGTAATGAGCATATTTTTTATTTTCTTAAGAAAAATTAATTACAAATAATTATATTTTCCTGTTTTTCTACATTTCTTTTTACGTCGCCATTTCCATAAGAAAATTTCTTTTAGAAATATTAATTATTGGATCTTGCGAAATTCCAATTGAGGTATTTTAGTCAATACATATATATAAAGTTTAAAAATTGTCCTTATTAAATGTGCGAAACATTCCAAAGAACGTAAATAATAAAAGTAATGCCACTTAATGCGTTAAAACAATTTATCCCAGAAAAGGAAGGAACCCTTAATTGATTATTGTTTGTCCTTATGTGTCATTCGGTGCTAATAACTAATTACTAATTAGCTAGAAATGGTGTCTACTGGAAAACATGGAGTTTCAACACATTAAATACGTTAGTCGTCTTTTGACTACAAGGCTAACATATTACATGCTCTATTTAGAGCTCCTATTAGATACATAGTTAACTTGAACATACAAAACTTAACTTGAAATCGTTAGATATCGATACACTAAAGGGAAATTCGTTTGAACCACTAATGTGAACCACCCAATAGGTGTCCATAGCAGACACCTTAAGCTAGGGAGAGCAAATGTGTATCATCGATATGTTGAATTTTCCTGAATCACTATTTCATGACTATTCCATGCCTATCAATTTCCCTGACAATTTAATGACTTAATTTTCCTGACAATTCCAGGTTTTCCAGACCTGAGGGAACCCAGCGTGACTTTAACTGCGCTAAAACTAATAATAGTTTGGGTGATCCAAAGTATCGACATTTGCAATTGCTAAGAATACCTTGCTCTGATAAGTTTATGATAATCTGGTCTGCACATGGAATTTTTAACTTTCTCGTTTATTTACAAAATAAAACTGAACGGCAATGTCCCTGACACGCGTCCTAGAGTTTCAGTTAATTATGTTAAGATGCATTGAAACAGGTTCAATATATTTGCGGTCAACTTTAATATCAGCAAGGAGATTATTATATTATTTGGACCAGACATTGCACATGCCGCGCCCTTATTTGTTTCCATTACAAAAGCAATGTCAAACGTCAGCAGGCTAATTGACTAATACATTAAACGCGCACTAAAGTTATTATCTTATTTGCGCCATTTTTCTTTCAGAAAATGAAAAAACCAGCGCCAACGACCAGTGGTTGTAAGTTCCGGATTGCCAATTCGTGTCGTTAAATAAGGGACATTAATGCTCCTGCATATAAATCAACACGGTGTAAACGTCAACATTAAATTGCGAAATTAGACTGACCATTTCTACGAACTGTTAACGAACACTGGCGAAACATCGATAATCGTGCCAATCTAGATTCACTATCAAATAATGGTCGAAACGGACTCGCTCATGGACACCGGGCTGATACACTCCATTCCTCCTCAATGTTCCAACCATTAAAAACATCGGCACCCTATTAACTGCGATTAATTTATCGCTTTTCATCGTGTTAATATTTAGGTTACCGCAGCCGAATTAACGATTGATAACGAGTTTTGGGCTACTTTCTTTCATCAACTGAACCGGCAAAAAACTAATAAAAGGAAATTTCATAACTACGTAATCAACAACACGTTGCACCCTCCAATTAGGCCTAACTTTTGGTTATGCAATTTCAGGTGTAAGACTGGGCGTTTCCTGGCCTGAAGGCTGCATCAGCTTTCATCGGTGCGATGTAAAAGAGGTGCAAACTATGCAATCTTCCAATTTAGTAAAGTAAAGAGTCGTAATACCAAAAGTCCTTTAGATACTAGCTGCCGTAAAGACTGGAGGATGACAAATCCTGACATGAAAAAATATAGTCGGATATGTTAAAGTCTTTAAGAGCATGATAACGCAGGCAAAATCAACGATATATGACTATTGGATGACAATTTCTTGAATATACATTCTTTTGCCAATTTCGAGAAAGTGGTCATTTCGTCAGAAACACTCAATAAAACAGGAAATTATCCTGCGATTATTTTATAATTTCCAAAGACAAGCAAAACTGAGCCCACAAAATGGACTTAAAAAGTATAAGCATGAAGTTTAACACTTTGAAAACAGATATTCATAATTTCATACATGTTTGTTATAGCATTACATACATGCAGGCCTACATATATCTTAAATACACTAATATTGTCAATTTGCAATGTTCTATTAAAGCATGGTTGAATATCCGTGTAAACTTAAAATTTGTGTAAATGGTATTCAGTTTCGCAGCTCTTTTTAAAAATTAATCAGGATAATAATGTGCTCATTACTGAATATTTCTTTCACCAGCTTAGCAGCCTCCCCGTAATTATTTGATAAGATTTTCTTAAACATAGCTCAAGAGGTTATTGCCACAAAATTAATCTGCCTTTCACCTTACAAATACCAGCTTAGTTTCATTCATCAGTCATTTGATGCTTATTTTTCTATCAAAATGTGTGCACATGAAATCATTGTTGTGAATGCGCAAATTTCATCAACTTATCAGATTGTGATGTATTTTCTTTAATTCCCGTTGAACAATTTATCACAATTTATTCACAATCGTTTGTTATTTCTCTATAAAATAAACAGATTGAGGCGTTAATCGTAGTTACACATGGAACAAGAGTTTTCAAACCTATTTCAATCCCAGATAATGCACATTCTCCTGCCACTTTTTTTAAAAAAAACTTGCTGGCGTGTTTGTTTAATTTAATTAGCAACTAAATGCCACAAGGTAAAGGATTGAAATCCATTTATCCAATTTATCAGGCGTTTCCACCTCATCTGAGCAGTCTCCATCGAACTTTGCTAAATTGAATTACTAGTAGTAACCCGTCCATTGGATTTCAACGTATAAAACATGCATACAATATAACCATTAATTAATATGGATCCAACTGAGCTCTTCAGTTCATCAGTACATGTACCATCTTGTTAGATGAATTTAATGTCAAAATATAATATCAGTTTGTATTTGTTTTTTGCCGTAGAAAACTAGAGATCACTGTATAACGAACTTCAATTTTCAAATCCTTAAGAGGTTAACAGTTATAGGCCCAATCATACTTTAATTATATGTTCACTATTTTTCAATTCGACTATGGATCAATTAAGAGTTTCCCAGACTTGTTAACGCCAGTATCGTGTCCGCTTTTGCAATAAAATAACGAATCATTCTTTGAAACATTATCACTATGGTGGTCATTTCGAGCAACCCCACTGTCTGTGCACCATTAAGTAGGAATGTGGGTTTCACCATTGATATTTATGTGGTGTCATACAAATTATTTGTGGGTTTTCACAAATTACTATGTGAGCTCCTACACGCTCCTAGTAAAATCCTTATGACACCGATTTTATCATTATTTAATCATATTAAAATGATATATTCAAAAAAATTATTTGAAGCAGAAAATTGGGATAGCAAAGGAACTTCAACAATTTAAATAATAAATTAAGAAGAGGACAAACCATCATTACATAAAGCCAACATTCGTTACATACCAACATTCAGAGCCACTCGGGACAATATAGTAGTCTCCGGGTTTCCCACAGCTTTAGTTAAATAAAATCCCCTTACTTTCACAGGGTTTCCAGTTTATAAATGTCATTTACCCTGACGTTGGGATTTCATATCAGACCAATAATAAGTGAAAAGAACCTGTTTTTGATTACAAATAATATTTTAATCAGTTGACTAATAATTATTTAACTTACAATAAATTTGCAAAAAAATATTACACTACTTGAAAATATCTACAAATGCACTTTTTAATTTGGATGAATAAACATACGTAAATTAATTACTGAGTACTTAGAAAGTTCCGAATTTAAGTTTAACTTGGGGATTAAATCATCTCAGCTGCCGATTTCTGCTCTAGTGGCTGAAAAGTAACCTCACGCATGGTTGCATGGAGGAGAAATCAATCTTAATAGAGGGAACCGGACCACCCTGCATATATAACCTCTGGAACCTTGTACCTTGTATATATAAGGCCCAGAACCGAATCACCCTGTATACTCCAGGTAAAAAAGCAAATAGTTACGTATTTAAATGCCTTAAATTCTAATATTTATTTGGTGAAAAAAATTCTGCAGCTTCATGTTTACTTCAGCTTTAAGTACTGCATTCACATTTAAACCAATTTCGTTTAACTGCTTCAATTTGGTTATTTCTCAAACGCTAAATGTCCCTTAAATGACAAGAGTTTCATCCGGCACAGAGATAAAAACAACTTCCACTTTTCGTTCTCCCTTTGGAAGATTCATTCTCGATGCTCGTCAATAGCGCCAGTGTAAATTCGTCTTCCCAGCGTTGGACGCTGGCCGCCACCCCTTCGCCCATCTCGGCGATAGCAGGTCGCGGGATCAGCCTCATTAGGATTCGATCGGTAAACCGATCGCTTTTATGGCGCGATAGGAGCTCTTAAACGCCACTCAAAATGCGGGCACGCTGGCAGCTGCCGAGGGTCGGCTTTTTAGGCCAAGAGCGCGGCTTTTATAGGTTAATTAACGGTGAAAGTGTGATAGGGTTTACGAGCCAGGTCCATATAAAGCGCACGCGGGGCACGGCCTTATCGCACAGGCCTCCCGAAACGGAGCCACGCGCTGATCGACACGATTCGGGTGTTACGGGATCGCTCCCCACCCCTCCCCCACCCAGCCGTCGAAATTCTGGGCGAAAAATCGCGAATCAAAACGCAGCGAATCAAGGCCTGCTCGCGATGGCCCTTACCCCCTGGCGATCCCTTGACCTCCTCTGCGCTCTTGCCCCCCCTCGGCCCCGATCGCTGACGATCGCCGACAAAACGTCCAAGTCGCCTTCTGACCGCACGCCTCGCCCAACCATGCCTCGCCTGCCGCTGCTCTGGCTGCTCTGCCTCGGCCTGCTCAGCGTCGCCTACGCCGACGACGACGACGAACCCGCGCCCGTACCCTTCCCCGATCTGGAACCGATGCTCTACAGAGCCTTCCGCCTCTTCGAACCCGTGCGCCACAACTGCAACATCTACCCGTACATCTGCGGACGCCATCAGGTATGCGACCACTCGCACGGAGTCTGTCGACAGTTCATCGACGTGTGACCCGGCGAAACTGACACTTCAGGTTGCACACCATCATCGAACTTCCAGTGGAATTGACACTTCCCGACCATCTGTGACCATCACCGAACTTCCTATTCTGTGACTGGAGACGTATCCCATTCCGCTGTCGTGCTCCGTCTTAAAAAAACCCAACTGGTGAGGTCGATCACGTGCTCAAAACGGGAGTTTATGGGTGTGTGATATAAGCCATTGCTGTGGAAAACACGGTGGTATTCCATGGCACCAGATGGCGCTGTGACTCGGGCTAACTACGAGATGGTGCTTCGCAGGCCTCCGCAGATGCGGGATGCGTAGATGCAGGGATGCAGTTATCGAGAACAGGTGGTGCCAATAGTCAGAACTGTGCTACGCTAAGGACCGCAGCAGGATATGCTCAGTTTCTGACTTTCACGGACGGATGAAGTGTTTCAGAGCAGGTGGTGTTAAGAGCAGTGAAAGAAGCTACACCCTTAATGTGACCACGATGGGATCACGGAAAATTCACTAATGAACGATTGTGTACGACTACGCCTTTGTACTCCCAAAAACATTTTCGTTGTTGTAAATATGACATCCAAATTCACGCCTAAAGACATATTGTTAGAATGGAGCTTTGAGGCGGTCAAATGGAAAGCGACAGCTATCACGAAATGTTGTTATGCTTTTAATAAAAAAACGCAGTTGTGAGATGACCATGATAGGGCAGCATTTAACAGGAAATTCACTGATGAACGAATGTAGCGGAGCTCGTTTTTGTCTTCCCTAAAAGATGTGCTGCTGTTGTTGTTGTGGTTGCTATTGTAAATATCAAATCCAAATTCACGCCTTAAGACATGCTGCCAAAATGCCATTTTGAGGCTAAATTGTACTGCCTTGCAACAGTCAAATGGAGCGTGACAGCTATCACGAAATGTTATTAAGCTTTTAATGAAATAATGCACTTTTAGTGAATGTGAAAGAAAAAAAGTTTGAATTGAAGTGAACGATTGAGCCATTTATTCGTCGTAAAAATAAAAATTGTAATAGTAGCAGGAAGTATGATTACATATGACAGAACAGCAATTTTACCTTCATTTTATAAAATTTCTGAAGACCGGATGTAAGGGGAGAGAATATATGAAACAATGCACGATTTACAATTTTCACAGAATTCCTAGCTGCAACATGAGGCTCTCTCCATATTTACTATATATTGTTAAATATCCCTATAGTAAAATGGTGCAACAAAATCAGCTTAACCCTTAGGTTAATGCGTGGTTTAATCTAACCCCAGGTTATCTAACCTTTCATTTAACCGATAATGGTGAAACGTTTAAGGCTTCATTTGGTTGCTCAAAACATGTTTCATGTCCATAAATACCGTTATTAATGTTGTGTAAGCCCATAAAAGTCATTAAATATTTGGAGTTTTTGACAGCGTTCAATGACATTACAGGGATGGGAAATAATACAATACTGTATGTCAAACTCGCGCAGAATGCAGACCAGCCAAGCGCAAATGTTCGCAGTGATTGCCTAACTTCGGGGTGAATCAGAAACAAGGATAATTAAAGTTGCATGAGGCGTTTTCTGCCAAAAAGCGAATATTTCAAATCACTTGATTTTGACATGCGTACGTAAAGTTGTCAATTAAAGACGTTTTTGGTTGCCACCTGACTATTCTTTGATTGGAGGGAAAAGCGCAGAAAGATATATGAACACTCTAAACTGCAAATATGAATTAATAATAGAATGATACATAGAAATGAACGACACCAAAGCGATGCTGCCCTATTTATCACTTGAAAACAGGGCATTTGAAGGTTCATATGTAGTGGCGCATACGACTGTTTGGAAAACAATTAGTCAAAACGGAATTGTTTCAATAAGTTCTCGTTTTTGTAGCTAGCCATCAACGGTGTACAACGTCTTAACTTGATGTCGTTTTAGCGAAATGAAATTTGTGCCATCTCTACTTTTCACGAAAGTAAGTCTCCTCTCTCTTAAAAAGTTGATTTTTTGGAGCTTGGTAAGTTATGGTTTGGCAACCATCAAATAGGCCTAGCGAGAATACTAGCAATATCTCATTTTGAAAGTGGAAAATAATGATTTATCAAAGATGCAGTTCCAAAAACGACCGTTAATTGCTCAACTTTCGTTAAAGTGATGCATTGTTCTAGAAAATACATGTAGGACCAAATGTGACTGGCCCACGTCCGTCTGAAAGAGTTTGGGCAAACAATTACTAAAAGTATGGACTCGCATGCTTGAATGAAGTAAGTGGTATTTTTTGCAGTTCTTTTAAAATTAATTTGAATTTATAAACCTATTTTTAACTAAAACTATTCAGTGGTGAATTTTTAAAATATTACAATCGGCGTGATTTTCAATTGAAACTTGGCCTTTCATTAGATACGGTTGTTTATAGTTATTATTGCACATCTTGAAAAATGCATAAAAACGGCGTTACTTTTTATAGCGTTTTAGGAACGTGTTAGACGAATTTTCGTTATTTAAAAAAAATCACGTGTGAAAAAAATAACGCGAAAAAACTCAATATGTCTCTTCTACTAAATAAACCATATAAGATTTATTTATTTAGTTAAAATAAAATGTCTCAGATGGATGGCTGAATGTTGTCAGTTAACGTATATTTTTTAAAGAAATCAATGATCTTATTGGTTGAGCTTATGGCAGGTAAGCCAATAGAAAAATGGAAAACCAAATACACTGTACAACAACTCCATCTAGTGACAACAACAACAAATAAACACGGAGGGGATTGAAACCCTTTTGGCTATAATTGATTAATTTCTTAAAGTTTCTTGATTTTACTCAGATCAATACCAACGGATAAATATTTAAGCATACAGGTTATGGTAACATACGCTAATAAAAATAGCAATAAAAACTATCGGAAGTGGAGAAGATTAAGGGGATATTAGTTATGGATACGAAAATAAATGAAAATGGGACAGTGGGGTTTACAAGATTTAGTGTGCACTAGTTAACAGTCTAACATTTCTTTATCTGCTGTTCTGAGCGGCTATCAACAACTTTTCTAAATTGAATTTCTAAAAACATAGGACAACGTATGAATAAAAATGAGCCCTGGGTTCCATACGTGGATTGCAATAACAAGTTTCACAACCTCCACGTTTCAAGATTCACGTAAGCAAATTAAAATTACCCTGCAAAAGTAATTTGTAGCCTCACTTGACCCTCAGCCTCCATTGTACACACAGGATTATTTGAGTAACCACTTTCGTCTCGTACATGTACCTTCTATTGCCTTTACTTTCGCCAAGAGACACCTGGTGCCAAATATTGCCCTTATTTCTCGTATTCCGTTTCTCAGTAGCGTGCACATCAGTTGTTTTTCACTGAAAGTGATATCTAATTAATTTAGTTCAAGGTAACTTGACGCCCGTGGAACTAACAGTTGTTACCAGCCTTTCCGCCTTCTCCTAAACACTCACAAAAAATTTAAATCACCCTGGAGGGGTAAAAAAATCAAGTTTTTCTCTTCTTTCCCAAAATTTCCATTTCAACTCTATTTGACAAAGTAGGACACGATAACATACCACCAAATGGTAATCTACATGTATTTCAAAGATATTTGTACCGGTAGCTACATGAAGTTGCAGTTATATTTGGGGCAGTTCATAAAATACGTCCGATGTTGGAGGGGACTTGGTTCAGGCAGGGGTCAGGAAATTCGGAACTCGCATTTTATTTGCAATACGCACGATTTTAAGCCTACAACTTATACATTCAAGCCTCTCAATATCGACCATTTACTCCCTAAATATTTTTGACATTTTCTATTTGGACCTCATCCTGCCCCGTGGGATGATCCCTACGCGGGACGATAGGATCAAAATTCGATTTTATGTAGACGACATTTTTATCTAATACAATGAATGACACATGTTTTAACAATCTCATAAATACAAGGTTAAAAATCGAATAACCTTAAAATAGACATTACGTGATTATGACGTCATATTATGTGAAAACATAACATTATTCAGATTGTACAAGGTTGTCAATGAGTATGGAAATACACGTATAGCGCATATGAAGAACATTAAGACATCAGTTTTGGTAGTTTTTCCCTAGTGAAAATGACGTTCTTTTTGCCAAAATAAATACACTAACGCCATCTGGAAGGATCGACAATACAATCGCGTCACACGACCTATTTTTGTCACATTATGTCACAAATATCAGAGCTTGCCTAGGCCTGACGTCATTTGCAGACGTTCCCCAGCATGTTGTATTGCAAGGAGACGTGGATGTATGAGATTTGTTTAAAATAATTTCGAGTTGAACTGAATAGTCTGCAACCTTCAGACAAGTTTAAAGGTAATGTTATTACCTTTCAAGGTTGCAGATTAAAGTTGTATTTTTTCTTTCCTGTTTTCGTGCTTCGCCTGCATAAAAGCATGGTTAGGGCAAGCTGAATAAAAAAATTGGGAAAACAATTTCCATTTTTAATCGCATTAAAAAGCATTAGGTGTTAATCGCAATTTGCCGCTCCCATTAATATTCAAAGACACAAAAGATCAATTATAAAAGAACATTAAAGGCAGCGTGCATAAGTTTCAAAACATTCAGGTTAATGGAGCAGCAATCTAAGCAGTTATTTTAAATATCGTGTATATTTAGTAAACAATTAGATTGAGGACTAATTAAGGATAACAGTTGAACTACTTGCATTATTTTGAATATTCAACTCTTTTCCCGAGTTCACTCTTCAAAGAGTGGAGGTTACCTGTAAAACCTCAACACTGTTTTAGTACCACCAGAATTCTGAATATCTTTTGTAAATAATACAATGCCACGATTTCAAATCTTTGCAGCTTCTCTTAGTTTATAAATCATAAGTATTTATTTTCCTTAAAAAATTGCACCTAACAGCTATATTGTAAAAATACAGCGTATCTATTTTCTGCACATTTTCCAAACAATTTTTTGTTACCTCTAGCATTTTATCAACTTATAAACAGGCTAAATAACGCCATTTTAACTTATTGACGCTTATTTTGTAAATAGAAATACAAAAACGTGGATTAACTCGACGTGGTTTTCTCGGTGTGTTTAAAACATTTTGGCAAGCAACAAGCACGCTTTCATTGAATTGCCTAAACATTTGAAGTTATTGCAATTTTACAAGCACCTTGAACTATAACTAGAACAATTAAACGCAAAACTAAGTTCTGTCAATAATTAGAGGTAAATGGATTTAGCTAATATTTGTCTTATAGGGCTCATAAGAATTTCTGCCTTACCTACAGTTTTTTAATTGTCCATTTGTTTAAAACAACTTCGTATTAAAAAATATTCAAATCCAAACCCTGCGTAGATAATTGAGTTTGTAAGCGTGCTATGACAGACAGACAGCGGTAGATGCAAAGGTAATGTGTGTCCGATTCTAACGGAGAGAAGGCCGTCTAGACCGTGGCCTAAGTGGCGCCACCAGCGCTCATCGTCCACCCACGCAGGTAACCCCCTTGACCCCTTGGCGAGTGGTCAAAGGACTCGAAAATATGCCCGTTATATCAGCCTCAAGTTGACTTTGATGCGCGAACAGGATTCGTGGAAGGGTAAAACCATTAAACCTGTTCATGTTTTGCGGTTGTGTCTCTTTCATTTTTCATTTTACGTAATTTACGACGCTTCTTAGCTTTTGCCGAGTTAACGTCCGCTTACAAGGCCACCAAAAATGCTTTCTATGACGTTTGGAGTGCTGCTGATGACCGCCCTCCTCACTATGGCAGACGAATGTACATGTAAGCGATTGGATAACATTCCATTGCCGAGAATATCGGTATTGAAAAACAGCAACGAACTATACACAGTTCGAATATACTGGGAATGTGTTTTGTAGTGAATATTGGCTTTACTGGTGGGAAATTAAAGGTGCTACCAAATAACGTAATGATCTGTAGGTTGGCATGAAATGCTGATATGCGCTTTTATGGAATTAAATTGCTTCAAACTATTTCTTTTTCAACATGCTGTGTGACAAATAAAATTCCAACTACAGTTCATTGTGATGCGTTGAATATTGTTTGAATGCACTGTATGTTTTTGAAATCTAATTTAACTGAGAGTGTTTAACATGTAGGTTCCATTAAATGAGCCTTAATGAGAGCTTGTGGAAAGCCCCAAATAAAAACACAATTAGAAAGCTGTTAGTTCACATAAAATGGTACTATGTTCCAAATCGTTACATAAACTAGCAATAATGAACTTACATTGTACATTAATACATGGCGGTCATTTGCGCAAGTTCATGTAACAGAAATAAAAACCTTGGGGCTTTTGTTGAGAATTTCAGTTATGGGACAAAAATACGAAACATTTATGAAAGGCTTGGCTCAGGTGGTATCAATGGTGATTTATAAAAAGTGGACAATGAATCCGAACAAAACCTTAGAGAGTACATGTAAGGCCAGTAAATAACGGCTAAAATTAAGTGGTGAATATCATGTTCTCTGGAAGGCCATCCTATTGCTACTGCCCTAAGATGGATTCCCCCCCATCCAACAGCAAGGCTGTATGGAGCACCACCTGGAAAGTGCGTCACAACTAACCAGACACGATTTATAGTTACTTGCAATGTGTTATATTGCAGAATAAACCTAAGGAGGTATGACGTGAACAAGGGGATCCCAGCTGCTGATGCCTTTGTTATCATGTCCGTAAGCAGGTTTAGTTATCGTATTAATCACAACAATTTAACTATAACAATAAACCCCAAATACGTGACTATAATAAGGAATTTCAATACGAATGTTTATAAACAACGTTAACAGCTTGTGAGGAAAACGATAGCTGACTTGTGATGGAAAATGACAAGTGGTTCGAAGCAATGTGTTGTTGTTGTAATCCGGCAATCTAATAAAGTAATATATTGAACCCAATACGGTCAAACACGTATTAAGAATAAGCAAACCGAAACCCCTAAAAGCAAGCTTTTGGAAACAGCACACAGGCCACCAGTGTTTGCCTAAATTTTTAAATCGAATCTTTTAAACACATGTACATGTAAAATAACATTGTAAACACGAGATATAAAAGCAAGAGTTGCCAGCGTTGTCCCAAAATCTTTATCACATGATAGTAAGAATTATCTTCTAGGTCCCTCAGACTAGTCTCCAATGTGGTCTAAGCTAACCCAGTAAAAATTAACAATGCAACAAAACAAAACTGATGCAAGGAAAATTCATAGAATGGTTTAGTATTATAAATACTACGAACCATTCTCTGAATCAAGATTCAATTCCTCTAATCCCAAAATAACCAATACTGAACGTATGATAACTGAAATGACCACGGATCAAACCTTACGTTTTATTACACGGAAACTATAATTAGACGTAATACAGGGGGAAAACCCGCGCATTTTAAAAATACTTGGAGCATATTGAAACGAAATTCATTCATTTACAATTAATAGGAGCCGTTATGTCAACAATCATGATCATTTATTTGTATTTTTGACACCACTTTCCCATAGGTCAACCCCAAGCATTTCATGTGATTTTCATGTAGCTGTAGCCTACTGTCAGCACTTAAATGCTGTGTGGTAAGAGTTAAATCCTCATACATGCTTGAATTGCATGCATGAATTGAATTGCTTGAATTTTCTATGAAAGCAATTTAAACCCAATTATTTGGATCCGAATGAGCTCGCAGATCCTTAAGTGGAAACTTCCTAAAACATTCCTAAACATTCGCTCACATAAATAACTTTACGCCTTTGACTTTAAAAATATTTTAATCCATAGTCATATACGCTTGTTAATGACAAAATATTCTGTAAATTGCTCCACAATTGTTTTTGGGAACTGCATCAAATGCTTCTGTACAGCCGTTTTAATTACAAATGTATTTCATGTTAGTTTTAAACGGGAATAGCGACTATTTATTCAGTCAGTTTCCTTACGACATTTTGTTGTTTAAGATACTCTTGAATTACAAAAATTACGAAAGTGAAGCTTGATTTTAATCGATTTCTTAACTGCTTAAAATAAGACCCCAAAAGCAATATTTCAGAAAACTCCAAGCATCGATCAACACGTAATCATCGGGGAAGGGAGGGGGGGGGAGGTAAAAATACAAGTTGTAAACTGACAATTTAGGCAGGATTTTTTGTTTTTACTTATATTGTTGAAACGACATTTTACATTATTTGTAGGCAATTGTATGAAGAAAATTAAAAAGTGCAATGTTTAAAGAATATTGTGTTGATACGATTAGCAGAACCACACTTGTGTGCATAAATGGGTATAAATCTAGGCTCAGTATAATAAGCTAATATTTTCAGTAAAATCAAAACAACTTGTCCATAAAATCCATGTACAGTATCGCTCACATTAACTCGGTATAGGTGCGAAACTCTAGATTCGCACCGATTTCGCAAATCAATGTTCATATCTTGGAAACGGCAGCTTGTTTTGATTTCTACTCAAATGTGGGTTGATGGTTCATGTGCGAAAGTGAGAGGGCTGGTACTCCCTTAGTGTCAGCACTCGACCATGACCTTTGACGCCCCGAAGCTGTATACCACCCGCCACTATAAAAATAGCAAATTCATCCAACGTTTCAAGTTGACTTTTAAGTCGGAGGCATTTACCGCTTCGGCCAAAAAAAAATTTCGGAAAGGTTATGAGCCTCCCGTTTTTATCTCGGTATAAATAACGGTGCACTTCAAGAGACTGGGCTACAACTCATTTTGCAGGTTAACACAATGTCGCTGAAACCGTTAGTGATCATTGCTGGTGTGGTGCTGCTGGCCGCTCTTGCAGCTGGCTACGGCTATAAAAAGACAACGGTCAGAACAACGACCAGAGGTAAGTTGAACCAAATGGTTCATAAATTGTCGATATAACCAGACAAATTGTGCAACGTTACCCATCATAAATTGCTAGATTCTTAGAGACAAAATAATGTTGAATTCACTAACCTGCTCTATATATTTAATGTTTCCTAACGCTTAATGCAGGCTTTGCTGACAAACAGCATTATTATCAGCAGCTATAAACAATGGTATCAAATGCCCGGTTTGATAATACAAACCCTTATAAATTATCTGATTAAAAGCTAAAATCCAGAGACTTTTTAAAACAAATTTATAATGAATTCTTTTCTTAAAACTGTTGTATTTAAGTTTTTCTTAAGAAGTCGTTTGTATAAAATGTTTTAAAGTTAAATTGTTTTATAACATTTAGTGCTTTCATAATATCTTGTATTTTTTCAACAAATTGGTATTATTAGACGAATTTGTTATAAATTTGAGAAACATTATCTGGATTTGAACTTTTATTAACAAGTACATGCAGGCCATTTTAGGGTTTGTGATATCAAAAAGAATAAATTAACACCATTGTTTTTAGTTTTTATTAACATTGAATACGGTTGATGGTTAGCAAAATCTGTATCAAAATCAATTCAACTTTTCAACCTTTTCAATTTTAGTCATTTTTACATAATTTGTTATTATATTAGAATAAAACTTCTTTTCAACGCCAAGTTTAGGCATATTTTCACCATATTGTGCAATTTCTCTAGTTGCATTTACTCTATTGTAAAATGCAGGTTAATTTGGCAAAAAAAAAATCCGTTTTTCAAATCATTTTCAAAGCTTGCATGTAGGTTCAATTCTTTTTCAAAAGTTGTATTGCCATAAAAAGGTTACATTAATTGGCGATGCCATTCACGTTGAAACGCTACATACAATTTGTTTTACTCTTTGAAGCACCTGTGACACAGGCCACTGGTCCATTGTTGTGCAGTACAGAATATGACTGCCCTCCCTATTGGAAGTGTGGTCTGATTTACACCACCAACATAAATCACTGCTACCAGGAGATCAGACGTCCGCCACAACAGATGGTACCATTTTACCCGGTTGCACCTAAAGACCCAGAACCGCTATATCCAGAATATCCTCGTGAGCCGGAGCCACTTTACCCACAACAGCCCATGGAACCCAAGCCAGTCTATCCTCAGCCACCAAGTGAACCCAAGCCAGTTTACCCAAAACCACCAAGGGAACCGCAACCAGTTTATCCAAAGCCAGTTTACCCACAACCACCAAGGGAACCGCAACCAGTTTATCCAAAGCCAGTTTACCCACAACCACCTAGAGCACCACCGACGCCGAAAAAACAATATTACTGTAAGTTTTCCTTGCAAAAACATATGTGCATAAAATGAAAATGTACTGAGAAGTTTGTCAACAAATTGGAAAAAATGAGAGCCAATTTGGGATTTGGGCATAAGCACTCCACCGTTAATGAATTGATAAGGCCTGAATATGTCTATATCAAAATGTGGCCATCCTTATGATAAATAACTATTTTATTTTTATTTTCAGAAATCCATGGCATTTCCAAGAATTCCATAGCTCATCGTTGATTCTACAAACCAAGCTTTCGTCGTTTCCTAGTTTTGTCCAAGTTTCAAATTTGCATACATACTGAAAATAAAAAGATGCTTGAACCGTACAGCAATGTGTATTGATTGAATAAAAACTTATGACAGGACTGGGTTTTAGGAGCTAGAACTTAATAAAATATAGAAAATACCGATCAACAATTAGAATGACAATTGTACTAGCTTTTCTATCTCGTAAAATACCTGTACAAGTACTATCGTAACTAAACTACACGCACAACTGAAAAACCGAAATTGCCTCAATTTCTGCATATATTTACATGCATTAATTTTTGCTCTCATCTTTAAAAAGCAGCCGTAAATTTGCAATTAACGAAAAAATAAAAATAAATTCAGAATATGGCTAATTGTGATTTGTATTTTTAAATTACCTGTGTAATAAATCCCAATGACACTACGAACAATCACTTCATTTCTTCAAATTCTGATGTTTAGAATATCCTTATGATTAATTAGCCAATTCAACAGGATGCAAGTCAATTTTTAACATTTTCTAATTTTTATACTATTCACCATACCCGATAAATTGATAGACAGTATTGAAATAATAAATTTATCTACTTCTGAAAAAAAAATTAAAGATTTTGCAACGTTGCTCCCTGAAGTATGATTTCCTTGCATTGCAAATGTGCAAACATTGATTGCTACCTTAAACTCTTCGATATTGCGCAGAAGTCAAAAATTAAATAATCGCAATAAAATAGTTAATAAACATTTCTATCCAATGCAATTTGACTTCATAAATGCACGAGTTTTAAACCTGTCCGGTTATACATGCACCTGCAATGTTCAAATGTAATACCTGGTTATTATTCTTTATTCTAACAATTCTATCATTAACGAATTAAGTGTTTAAGCCTAACTACTGCTGCATTAACTTAAACGCGCAATACGAAATAACGTCAAGTTATAAAAATCACATTGCGCAACGAAAATAATGTTGTCCAATTCATGTTATGACACGATATAATTGTAAATTGACATAAGAAGGACTAAAATCATGATTATAGCTCTTTAACATGTAATGTTCGATAGCACCTTGTGCAAGACACGCATAAATTCATACTCTTAATGCTTTTAAGTTGATAATTCCTAAAAATTCAGGATCCTTTTTGTAATTTTGAATTACACATTTCGAACTGACACAACAACGAATTAAAAACTATAAAAGCAAGGCAGCGCTAGACAACTTACGAATGAGTATTGATTGAATAAAAAAACGTATAGCAGGACTGGGTTTTAGGAGCTAGAACGTAATCAAATATAGAAAATACCGATCAACAATTAGAATGACAATTGTACCAGCTTTTCTACCTCGTAAAATACCTGTAAAGTACTATCGTAAATTAGCTACACGCACAAGTGAAAAACCGCATGCATACAATCGAAACAAAATTAGCAAACATGTCAAAAGGAGTTTTTGTTGCTGACCATATTTGGAAAACTTAAATTAAACAATATATAACCTGCTTTTAATATAAGACAGACAGATGCACTTACAGCATTTCACAGAATAATTAATAATCAAGATTAATAGATGCTTAAAATATTACAAATTATTCTCTTGTCAGCCACGTGCCATTTTCTTGATTGATTGGTACTGTGATTAATTATGCATTTTGCCGTATGTTAGAAACTTGGTGAAAGCCATTTTTGGACACGTCGTTTGCAGATGTTTTCGTTTTAGGTGCCAGCAACACCTTCCAAAATGTGCAACAGCAAATTAGCTACAAATCGAATACCACTATAACCACAGTTTGGTTTAATTATTTGGATTTTGTGCTTGTGACTTGGCTCTTGTGATGATTTATAAACGTGTGCATTCAAGCTCAGAGCCCCGATAACGAGAAACCAACCAAACCGGATCATCTCTAATGACGCAGGGTTAGTTCCCGAAATTGGGGTTTGTGACCTTTGACATCCCGTCGCGATACCCCAGTGACACTTATTCATGCATCCAACGTTTCAAGTTGACTTCACCGGAGACAGTTATTGCTTCGACGAAAAACTGCAGAAGGTTTTCGGTTCTCAGATCAGTATATATAAGGGCGCATTCAAAAGACCAAATCAGAACGTTTTCTTCAAGTTTGCACAATGTCTTTTAAACCGTTAGTGGTCATCTCTGGCGTGGTGCTGCTGGCAACCCTCATAGCGGGCTACGGTTACAAAACGACCACCATTAGGACCACCACCAGAGGTAAGTGGATCCATTGAATTTCTACATAGCGTTTACAGAATGAAAATTTCTTCGAAAGTAAGATAATATTCATAGTAGGCCTACATGTCTATGTAATTAGAGTCCGGTTTAATTCTAATATGCACGCTTTTTAAACCTATAATGAAATGGGAAAATAGGCCTTACTGCTAGCACACAACCATATTTGTTTGCCATTTAGTAAAATTCCGTTTGAAAATGACATAAGATTTGACATCCCTAATGATGAGTTTTGTTAGTTAGAGAAAATCTACTCCCCTTTGATGACGATAATTAAGATATAAATCATTGATGACGATAATTAAGATATAAATCATCTCAATGTCAGATTTGGTTCTAAAAATGTTAAGTACATCTGGAGGTTTTCACGTTGAAATAGAAAACGATTCTAATACAAAATGTTTACACAGCAATTTAAAAATAAGCTCCAAGATTTCTTGCATAGCCCAATCAAATAAGTTAATTCACTTTGCTCAAAAAGGCCTGGCTTAATCAGCGACAACATTTCCAAACTATTTCTCCATTGTAAAATACGTTATTTGATTAAAACAAAACCATGCTTTATCATAAATGACATATTTTATCTATATTATAAATATCTAATGGCAATGCTGGTAACCATCATATAAGTTTGATACAATTTTATTTTCTGCAAAATAGCGATTGTTTTGCGTAAGTAATTTATTTGAAATTTCTTTAGGAATCTCAATGTGCAATGTAAGTGATATATTTATTGGTAGACTGCACCAATAAATATATCTCAAGTTGTTTAAATTTGTCATTTTACTTTAGTTATGTGCAAGTACACGTAGTAGGCAGATGATTACAGCTTATGAATTTATATATTAGTTGTTTGGGGGATTATGCAGTTTTTGATCACTCTTCATTATTGCATCCCCTCAGCATTTTGCATGTCATGTGTAAACGAAACACATGATAAAGATAAAGTCACAAACATCAATGAGTGTTCACCACAGTAATCACAGACTTAAACTCACAGTGCACAAAATTCAATTCAATTCAACTCAATACGATACTAGCAGCAAGTGATATGCCATGTGGTAGGGAAGTGTAATCCAATAACCAAATATTATTCGGTGATTGCCACCTCAATTGGGTGTATACCAACAACATTGTAAATTTGAATTTCATGCAGCTTAAGGCTGTCCTTAGAAGAGCATTCCAATGTCGAATGGCATGCAAAAAATGACCAGTTGTACGGATCCGAATGTGCTTGGAGTTCCATAAGCGGGTTGGAATGACAGTCTCTACCACCTATTCAGCACCTACCAATTTTTAGCATTATCCAATAACGGCCATTTTCTTGGCACATTCTTAAACAGAAAGAATGCCTAGTGTCGTAAGTGATGAATTGCAAACGCCGTGTTTAAGATGATACCAATTTTTTCAGCGCCAGTGACACAGGCCACCGGTCCTTTGGTATGTTACTCGGATTCCGACTGCCCAATCAACTTTAAATGCGGCTTGATTTACACGGTCAACATTAAGCACTGCTACCAGCCATTGTCATACAATCCATATCCGAAGCCTGCAACATACTATCCTATTGATACCAGAGATCCAGCACCCGTCTATCCACAGCCGCCTAAGAATCCAGAGCCAGTGTATCCTCATCCGCACTTGAATCCAGAGCCAGTGTATCCTCATCCGCACTTGAATCCAGAGCCAGTTTATCCTCATCCGCCCATGAATCCAGAGCCAGTGTACCCTCATCCACCCTTGAATCCAGAGCCAGTTTATCCTCATCCACCCATGAATCCAGAGCCAGTGTACCCTCAACCGCCCAAGAATCCAGAGCCAGTGTACCCTCATCCGCCTTTGAATCCGGAACCAGTATATCCTCAACAGCCCAAGCAACCAGAGCTAGTGTACCGCCCTACGACCAAACAGCCAGAACCAGTAAATCCTCTGCCACCAACACTTCCGCCTCCATTAGACTGCACGTTGCACGGATGCTCTGACCCCGAAAAGCAATGCGACGAGCATACCAAAGAGTGCGTTCATGAACTTATCCCGACATATTGTAAGTAAAATTCCGAAATTTATCCATTAAAATACGAATAGGTGGCCTGTGACCATAAGTTTAAAATTCAAAACTTGTTGAATCAAGAAGACCCATACTGACCAAATAATTCTGCAATGAGTTTACTCGCATTGTGGATATTTTCTGACGTGCAGTAGTGCAGACAAAGTTTACCCTATATTTATTTCCTTTTAAGCAATTTCTAAAGTAACCTTTTTATAATTTTGCACAACTGTCTTTCCCCTAATTTCGTTCGGTATATTAACTTTAATAACTTTAAATACAAATAAGATGCATGTATTTTGTTCAGTGTAATGTAACTTTACAAGTTTGTCAAAATATCTGTAAATGAAAGTGGGTGAGGGTCAAATTTTAAAATACCTTTAGTATACCATTAGGTGTGTACACGTTCAGAAACTTTAGTAGCACAACAATTTGAAGTTATCATCAACAAGGATTCATTTATTTACAGAAATCCAAGGCATTTTGAAGAATTCCTGCGCCAGTTACCTGTTCACCTGTTCAGATGTCATTTTCTCATTTTGAATTTATCAACAAATATGGAAAATAAAGAAATCTTTTGACTTTCCTTAAATGTGTTCATCGTGTTTATTGCGAACAAGTAACCAGCAAACTTCTATGTTGCAATGTGGAAATCGTAACTTGTTCAGAATTGTGCTAGATAAATGTTCAATGAAAGATAAGACAAGTTTGTAATGTAGCACTCAATAATAGATTAACAAAATCAATAGGCATAGCCAGGAGCAGATTGACAAATCAATCATTGACTTTGTATCTAAATTGGCAGTATTCTGTCATGTAGGCATACTGATGATGTTTGAAAAGTTTGCAACTTTTTTCCAAAACTGCTGTATTCACAAACAAAACCGAATACAACGTATTTACAGTTATTTTTTAAAAAGACGAACAGAAAAATAATTTGGACATACACTTAAGCCAATATGAAAAGGAAATAATATATCTGTATTGCATGCATAATGACTATTACATTTATTGAAATGATGTCTGAAAAATATCTAAATTTACATTAATAACTGTTTCGGCAGATTTTTTTGAAACATTTATGTGCAATCCCTATTGTGACTCTTTATTTTCTTTAATTTTAATAGTTTTACATATGTTTGCATATTTCAGAATATTGTGTTGCACAGTATACTTAGCATATGGGTTTCGCAGTTATAAGCACGTTTTGCATTTTATTATTATCAAATAATTTGAAATCATTACTGATTTGATTTTGCCAAACGTAATTTAGACTTCCTGCTTGCCAAAGTTTGGTTGTTATTTAAGACTAGTGATCAAATTGGAACCCAAATAGAAGATGCTATTGTATGTAAATTTTATTTTCCTGGAAATGCATTTCTGACAGGGTGACGCTAGGAATTTCCTTGTTCTTGTTTATCAAAATTAAGACTAACAATTAACTTAACAAGCTAAGCGAATCGGGTTTTTAAGCACAGTTTATCCGCGTAAAATCCTTTGCTAAATAAAGTGGATATTTCCTTAAAAATCTGGGAAAAGTCATGCCCTTGGTCCGTAACCCTAAAATTGGGATAATTTCCATCTATTTACAATCCATTACTTATAAATAATTATGCTTATTAATGTACGTAGTACAAATAAACACATGTGTTTAGAAAAATAAAATATTTCTCCCATTAATTTAGCTTGCAATTGCTAAATAATTCCCCATAAAGAGGATTTGTTCATCACGATATAGCGTTTATTTTAATAAATATGACCAATACTGCAGTCATAAAGAGTAAAGAAGACAACGAATATCAGTTTATTTATTTGCATATGATTCGCAAAATTGCCTGTACCGAGTGGAACTGATCAGTTTTGTGTTCAGAAGCTATCTTGCAACACTTTTGTCAGCCACTGTGTTATTGCATGACTAACCGCAATACGTGGTAAGCGAGCATGCAGTTCGGAAAATTAATTAATTTCTTTGCAAACAATGGACTATTCCGCAAGTAGCCCGCTAATAATTTTCTCTAAAAGTGGACGCAATTCGTTAAATTCTGCTGTTACCTTGACATGGAACCTTGAATTAAAAAATCGGTTGTCAAATTTATCATAACAGCCATAACAGCTGTATCCTGTTCAACAATCTTTACTGAACAAAGGTCCGAGCATAAAGACGTGGCCATCAGGAAGTGTTAAAGTAGTTCGTCTTTGAACACTAAGGAAACATGCATCTAAAGTCAACCGACCGTTTATTTGCGATTCTGAGTTTGACGCTTGCGGTTGCTCAGGTGGAAGATTATTCACAATTCTTGCCGTTCTGCCCAAAATCCTGTCACTGGAATGACGGAAAATCGACTGGCGTAGATGTCACCACCAACGCTTGGTGCCACCACATGGAATTTCCGGAACCGCCTTTTGAGACTACACTTCCACGATGCAAAAACATAACAGTCCAGAGAAGCGAAGTAGACCAACTACCTACTCCAGAACTATCTCTTCAAAATATTTGGCGGCCTAGAGACAACCAATCAATCAACATCTGTTACAACTTGAGTCCTCAACTGCTCAACTGCAAACTAAAGCGTTTGAACAACAGGCTGTACGCCTACGACGCATTCAAGATGGCCCTGAAGAACTGCAAGACCAAGGAGTTCGTGGCCTTGGGAGACTTCTACACAATGCCAGGCAGCAAAGCCACAGTAGGCTGCTACGAAAGTTTTGGATATCATTGGTCAGTGGAAACTAGGTGCCAATTCATTGTCTTGGCACCGACAGAGTACGAATGGCTGAAAAACAACACAGCACTTCGCCTGTTACCCAGCAATCGCACAATAAACCACCCTTACCAAGACCCCAAAACAACAAGTTCCTCCAACTTAACATTGTGCTACCCCCTGAGCGAGAAGTTGCTTAAATGCAAGAGAGACATGCTTTATCCTAACGAATACAGAATTGAGTCAGATAGAAGGATATACAATCTGCGCTCCAGAAAATACCGCATCTTTGGAGATTATCTGAAGCTCGGGGACTATCAACTCGATCGTAACACAAACCAGATTCACTTCTGTAAGGACGAAACGATCTACACGAACTACACTCCCCTCAAAACTATTTACGTCCTCTCCGTGATATCCCTAATTTTGGCCATGTCCATCCACGCCTGGGTTCCTAATATAAACCACCACGCCATGCCCCTCATCTGCCAAATGTTCAGCATGGCAACATTTTACTTCACCATGTTTTATCTCCTCATATGGTATCCAGAATCCAGAGTTGGGTCCTACGTTGTGTTCTCCTTTCGCTACTGCTCTGCTCTGGCGACGTATTTCTGGCAAAATGTCTTGTCCTTTGAACTGTGGAGAGTTTTCGCCAATGTTCTGTACGCCTCGCAGCCACATTCCAACTTGTCTAAGTACCTCATCTACTGGGCATATGCTTTCGGCATACCCTTAGCTCTGACGGCATTCTGCCTTGTGCTGGAAACTGACCCAGCGCTGCAGGATGCAACTGGTTTCCACCCAAATATTAAGAATATTAAGGACAATTACTGGTTTGAAGAGTTTAAGTCCAGCGTTACATTTTATGCCGGTCCAATAGCCCTACAGCTGTGTGGAAATCTGATTTTTTTCGCCCTGACAATCAGCAATTTGAAACAGGCTTTCAAGAACGTGCAGACTGTAGGTCTACATATACAAAATGTCTTAAAGCAAAGCTAAATATTTATATATATATAAATATAGAGGACGTCCGATTATAGCAAAAATAAATACTTTCACAATTACCGGATCTACTGTCAATTTCAATATACGACTACAGAACGTAGCACTTAAGTCCCATTAATGTTTCATTAACAAGCAGTCAAGATTAAAAATATACCTGTATGTAGCTCTCTTAAGTTGCTGTACGCTAAGGTACACTTGTAAGTAGTGGTATATCGCGCATGCATAATTAAAATTGTGAATAAAACCATAGAGGATATGAATAAATTGCACAGCTCAAAAATTACCTTAGTTCGTTTCAGTCCATTTTTTTCATTACTGATGTCGTTATTAGACAAACTCACCAATCAACTTTGCGAATATTGCTGGCTCAACCGGATTTCCGCTTGTTGTTTACTATATAATTTCTCATACGTTACATGTTATACGGGCGAAGCTAATGGTTTACTCAGAACATAGCTTCATTAGCTATTCAAATCAGGCTTTCAAACGCGAATTTAATCGGACAAACAAACAGGTTTCCTACTACCACTATTAAAGACTTTCTAAAGCAAAAAATATGAGCAGGAAAATTTTTAGACTAACCCAACCCATGGGACGCTGTGAATTTTCAACTTAAAATTAACTAAAGTTAATGTTTACAAAACAATTACTTGCATAAATACAGTATTTTGCGTATTATTTTACTGCACACTTTTAACATGGTAAATTGACAGCATCTGTCATTTTTTTATCTAAAGATATTTCATATGCATTTCACCAAAACAAAACAACAAACCGCTATTTAGGAATCCACAACACCAACCACCAACTGAGTCATTAAATTCGCATGAAGTATTGGACTCTTCCGCAAGTTGCGGGTTTATCATAATATCCAAAATTCGGCGCAATTCGTTCAAGGCATATTCTTAATTAATTTTGTTACCTTGAAATGAAACCTTGACATTGAAGATGGGTGTCAAATAAAGAAAAAATTATGCCAGCCCAGCTGGCAACCTCACTGATGTGATGCTCAGTGGACCGTGGATAAAGATTTGGGCACAGGGAAGTAATGGAATAGTCAGCGTCCAGATATCAATAAAACATGACGCATCCAAAGTCGATCTACCAGATGTTCGTATTTATGAATCTGGTTCTCGTGGCTGCCCAGCGTGGTGGATTAGCTGAGGATTATTCGCAGCTCTTGCCATTCTGCACAGAACCCTGCCCATGGAATGATGGACAGTCGATTGTAACAGACGTCAACGGCAGCGTGATGTGCCACCACATGCAATTTCCGGAAACACCTTACGAAATTGCACTGCCTCCATGCAAGAACATAACAGCCCAGAGAAACGAAGCAGACAAACTATTCGCTCTTGAACTCTCACTTCAGAATATTTGGCGGCCTAGAGACAACCAATCAGTCAACATTTGCTACAACCTAAGTCCTCAACTGCTCAACTGCAAATTAAAACTCCTTAACAACAGGCTGTACGCCTACGATGCGTCCAGGAAAGCTCTGAAGAACTGCAAGACTAAAGAGTTTGTAGGCCTGGGAGATTTCTACGCGTTGCCAGGCCAAAAAGGTGTTGTGGGCTGCCAGGAAACCATAGAATATCACTGGAATTTTGCCACTCGCTGCCAATTTATTGTCTTGGCACCGACGGATTACGAATGGTTGGAAAACAACACCACACTTCGCATGTTGCCAAGCAATCGCACAATAAACCACCCTTACCAAGACCCCAAATCAACAGGTACGTCCAACATAACAGTGTGCTATCCCCTGAACGCACAGATGACCAAATGCAAAAGAGACAAGTTATATCCCCACGAATACAGGAAAGAGTCAGACTTCAGGATATACAATTTGCGCTCCAGAAAACATCTCAACTTCGGAGATTATCTAGCACTCGGAAACTATCAAATCGACGTTAACACCAGCGAGGTTCAATTTTGCAAGGACGAGCAGACCTACACGTGCGTCACTCCGGTCATTGTTATTTACATTCTCTCTGAGGTTTCCCTCATTTTGGCCATGGTCATCCACGCCTGGGTTCCCAGCATCAACCACCATGCCATGCCCCTCCTCTGCCAGATGTTCAGCATGGCGGTCTTTTACTTGACCATGCTTTATCTCCTCCTGTGGCATCCCGAAACCAGAGTTGGGTCCTACGTTCTGTTCGCCTTTCGCTACTGCTCTGCCTTGGCGACGTATTTCTGGCTCAATGTCCTGTCCTTTGATTTGTGGAGAGTTTTCGCCAACCTTCTGTACGCCTCGCAACCGACTTCTAACATGTCTAAGTACCTCATCTACTGCGCATATGCTTTTGGCATCCCCATCGCTCTGACGATCTTTTGCCTCATTTTGGAAACTGACACCTCACTTCAGGATGCGATAGATTTCCATCCTGATATTACAGACAATTATTGGTTCAAAGAATTCAAATCAAATGTGACGTTCTACGCTTGTCCAGTAGCCCTCATGCTGTGCGGAAATTTGATTTGGTTCGTTTTGACTATCTGCAATTTGAAGCAGGCGTTCATGTGCGTTCAAGCTGTCAACAAGGAACGCTACAAGCAACTGTAAGTCCACTTATGACTAATAAGAAATGAATACATAACATACAAAACAAAGTGTTCTAACTCATCAAGGCAGAGCCCAAACAGTAAATTCCTAAGACCTTTACATTTTCCACGAATGTATCTTGGGTGCCAAAACCGCCCACAAGTAGGGATCTTGCCCAAAAAAGCCCTCAAAGGTGGTTAAATGGAGGGGTAAATGTTTCTCCCGAATCTTGCATCGTTGCTAGAATGTTTAATTTTGATAAATGTTTTAGAAATGTACATTATTAGGTACAAAAAACGTGAAATAAAAAAGAATTTTGTCGAACTTCCTCTTCATCCTCACTACCCCCCCCCCATCCCGTCCTCCTTCTCTCTCAAGGTGGTTACTTGGAGAGGTATATGGTTTTTCTCGAACACTTTACCAACGTTTAAACTCAGTAGACATGTTTAGTGCATTTCATACCGTATACACCCACTAAAAAGGAATTTACCAATTTAATAAATAAAAATGCCAAAACATAAATACTGCTCCCAAACCAAGCCAATTAGCAAGCTCATTGTAGGTCTACATGCCATGGACATTTTTATTTTATTAACACAAATCCTATTCCGTTTGAATGAAGTTTTTTTTTTTGTTTCTTTTTAGGTTTTCCGTTTGCGTCAAAATATTTTTTACCACGGGTTTGAGCTGGGTTATCACCGAGAGTGTACCATTCTGGGCAGGTGGACTCATAAAATACATTGCGTGGTTGTTATCCTCCAGCCAAGGTGCTCTAGTTTTCATAATCTACATTTGCAAGCCCTATACATATCGAATGATACGGAAAAAACTGAAAGAAACAAGTCTGCTGAACAGCAATATGTCATCCAGCAGAAGCGACACCGAAATTACCATCATCGATGAGGTTTCCACACAGAGTAAGAGCATGGGCTACAATTGCGAAGGGCAATTCATACCAGAAATAACCCATTTATAGACTCACAACATGCTATGTCACAGTGTGTTACACCACACAGTATTACGCATTGACTTTACCGCTGGATTTTAAAGTCAATGTATTTTAATGTTATATTAATACTGACATTGTGAGAAAAAGATTGTGAAATGGTATTTATGCACCTGATGTTAATGGGTAATATACATGTAGATTTTGTATTAGTAGAATCGGGTAAATGAAGATTAAGTGGACAAAGGACAGAATGGAGATAAATAAATATTCAAGGAAATGTAAGATGTGTTTAAATACGGAAATAAATGTATCAATATAATCTCAACGTCGTATAATTTACATCAATGTGTGAACAAATGGAGATTGCATATTATTGCATTGTAATGTTAGGTCTTACAGATTCTATCATTGTTTCAATAAAACTGGATGCCATAACCCTTAAGACAAACATGAGGACCGCAAGAATTTGAGACCATTCACCATTCACAAAACAAGTGCACGAAATGGCACTGATATAATAGCCGGTATTTTGGAGACTTTTTACATCCCTTTGATTTAGGATTGACAATTATACTAAACGCATTATAGCTAAAATCTCAGCTAAAATATTTATGGTGTTGTAGGATGAATTATTCTTATCATTACTACTAATTTTACTGGAGCTTCACTACTTCCCAAAGACGGTAAATAACTTTAAATATCTCATCTCGTACCTGATCAATTTGGTAATGAGCATACCAGTCATAAAAAATTACGTATTATCTAGGATACAACTTCCCATAAAATAATTTCCCATTTTATAATGCAACAAGCAGCAAACAAGGTCACTTACATGCACTGTATATGTACTACAGAGCACATACATAACATGTACGAAAAAACCAAAACTATTTTAGATTGTTGAATAACTTGTACATGCATAATAAGTACTTCAAGTAAAAATGTGTGATTATTTTGCATGGTTGGTATTTTTTTTGGGTCGAGTTTAAATTACTCGACTTAAACGTTTCCTTGTAAACTTATTTCTTGTGCAATAAATAAGCTATTTTTTTTAAATTTCGCATAATAAAAATACATTACATGGCAAAAAATATTTTACACTTTCGAAGAAATTACATCCGATTTCAACAAGAAAGTAATTCATACTTTCAAAGATGACAAATTACTTTATTAGACCAATGTGTTTTAAATCCCCTTTAGTTGACCATCCAGACTGATGTAACATGTTTACTAATTGTTTATCCGAACATAACGGAAAATATTGTGCGATTAGTAGATGTATGTCAGTTACGGCAACTCGCAAACAAAATCACCTTGAGCATTTACGAGTGACAAGCTAACTAGAAATAAATCATGACGCTAAATATAATGGACTCTTCCTTGCTGTGAAGGCTCTAACATTCCTGAGAATGAGGTGCATTTTCATTTCAGTTTAGCGGTGAGCGTCTGGACACGATGAAGGGTTCAATTCGGCAAACCTGTTTCCTCGTACTACTTTTCCTGAAGATCGCGAGAAGCCAGAACGACAGCACAACAGAGCCTGTATCAGAACTGCCAAATACTTGCCCCGAATCCTGCCCATGGAGCAGAGGACATGTCAAAACGGAAGTCACTAGCGATTGGTGTTCAGGTGTGGACTTTACAGAACCTCCTTTCCACGTGAGACTTCCAAAATGCATGACTGTGACTCTGAAGAAGGTTGATTTCTTCATCGGTGAAGATTACAAGCTTGTGCTCAAAAAAGACAAATTTGGAGAAAAACACGCGGACTTTCAGCTCTCTGAGGATAATCAAACGGCTAATATCTGCTACCCTCTTAGTCCCCAGCTTCAAAACTGCAAATTAAAGCAGTTGGATCAAAGAATGTACGCCCACAACGATTCCTTACTGGCTCTACAGAATTGCAAATCAAAGGAGTTGATTGCGCTTGGTGATTTTTATGTGATTCCTGGCAATAAGTCAATCATTGCTTGCGATGATTCTTTAGAACAGACTGCTTCAAGGTATAAATTAGGCCTACCATCACGTTGCCAATATCTAGATCTGGGTGTCACTAACTACGAATTGCTGGACGAAAGCACCACCATCAGGATGCTACCGAGCAATCGGACCATAAAGCAAGCGGTGTATGAACGTACCGGAAATTCATCTAACATTAGAATGTGCTTCCCATTAAACGCGAGAATGATCACATGTCCGAGATACATCTTTTATCCCTACGAATACACTCAAGAAACAGACTACGGCATTAGTATTTTGAGAAATTATAGATTCTTTGGTTTGGGCGATTATCAGATCAACAGTAGCACAAGGGACGTAGAAGTGTGCAAATACCAAGACCAGAGCATGATGAGCCCCACGTTTCTCTACTACTGTCACATCGTTCAATTAGTTTCAGCAGCATTGATCGTCTTGGCAATCATCCTCCATTTAATCTTCCCCAGCATAAACTACCATGCAAAGCCTCTGCTCAGCCAAATGATCAGCATGGCGGCCTATAACATCGCAGCGCCATATCGCTACATGTGGTATCCTGAAACGAAGATTGGGTGCTACGTCACTTTCGGATTTTGCTACTTTTCGGTTTTGACGTCTTTTTTCTGGCTCAATGTGCTGTCTTTTGATTTGTGGAGCATTTTCGCGAGCCTTCAGACTTCCGCCGCGCGTCTCTGCGACAAGAGACCGAAATTCCTGCTCTACTGCACATATTCCTATCCCATCCCTGCGATAATGGCCATCATGGTTATTGTTCTGGAGACCCAGCCATCGATGCAAGTCGCGCTGGGCATCCGTCCAGACATCCTGGCAAACTGCTGGTTTAACGAGAACAAATCTCTCTACATATTCTACTTTGGTCCAGGGTTCTTTCTGCTTTGCATCAATATGATCTTTTTCGGGTTGACAGTCTGCAATCTTAGACGCGCCAGCGAGGGCACCAAGATAGTCAACAAAAATCGAAACAAACAGTTGTAAGGAACGATACATTGACAAATGCAACTCATTCTTTAACCAAACTTTTTAGGTTTAAATTATAAAGGGTCTATGATAGTCAACGTTACACTTTGTTAGCCCTAGAAAACAAACATTCAAACCTAAGGAAAAAAAATTTAAATTTACACGATCAGTTTGCGATGAATGATGAATGTTGAGCTTTGTAGATACACATTGTATCCTTTCTCAAAAACAACAATGCTTGACAAGTTTGACAGAAATAACTATGAATCACTTTGTGGTCGTTGACCAAAATAAAAAATACATTATTTTGTTAAAGCCGACCCAAAAGAATGGCCAACCATGAAAAAATACACATTTTTATTCAAATACTTATAATAATTGCTAAATAAACTAAGAATAATTTTGCCCGTGTAGAATTGGCAGTCCACTAGGGCCTCCATGTCCCGTTTATTTCTGCTATAGTAAAAACATGTGAAGAAAATATAATATACGACCTCCTAAAATAGGCGTTTCGCTGCATAGGTATTCTTCAAGTTTAATTTTTTAATATAAATAAACGCATGCATGTGTATCATACATGTACATGTGTTGTACTTTATGTTAGCTTAGGCCAATTCGTAGTTTTCAACATTTCGTAATCCTTTGCTTTTGCAGGTTTCTCGTTTGCGTCAAAATATGTGTCATCCTGGGGTTGTGTTGGAAC
Organism: Rossiulus vilnensis; assembly: GCA_034700785.1. Taxonomy (NCBI): domain Eukaryota; kingdom Metazoa; phylum Arthropoda; class Diplopoda; order Julida; family Julidae; genus Rossiulus; species Rossiulus vilnensis. The sequence continues at coordinate 33,930 of JAQIXS010000108.1, forward strand.
ATCCAGTTTATAGCGACCCTGACGGGTGTAAAAACAATGAAGTACATAGCCTTCATAGCCATATCCATTCAGGGCATTCTACTTTTCATCATTTACATTTGCAAACCGAGCACCTATCGTCTGCTTAAAAAAAAACTGACAGCAATGAAGTCAACAACTAACAGCAAAATGACGAATAGATCCAACCAAAACTCAAGCAGCGGAGTAAGCATGGAGAGTGTACTTGACGACGACAACACAATAAAGGCAGTTTCTGCCTGAGATGTCTCCACCGATAACGAACAAACTATAACAACTACAACTGACACCTGAACTAAAATATAAGCCAATAATTCGGATTGCAACGACAAATTGAACATAATTTTGAAATCAATGCATTAGTGTATGTAGCATGCATTGATTCCAGAGGAGTAATTTCAGAAGGTATTCGACAAATTGTTTTTATGCTATGCAGATATACATGTACAGAATTGTTGCGTACGGCACTTCCTTAGGGAAATCCTAGATCCTCCACAACAACATTTATTTATGACATATATCAAGCACCCTTGTCAAAAAGGTGCACCTATTCCACGAAATGAACAATTTTGTAGCCACAATGTGATCACCGTGCATGTATGTTTTTTTAAATTTGCAGAATTTATGGACACTTCAGCTAGCAAAAAACAACAGCTTTGTTATTCTGGTGAATGATTCGCAATCAGCACATCTTGATTTTACCATGACCTGGAAGCCTTGACTCTTTGGGTCAACTAAGGCAAAACTGCTTTAGGCGGCAATTTATGCAGCTAACAACTATCATAAAAAACTTGCAAGCGATTGGAGGTTATAGATGTTCAACTAATTATTTATAGAATTTAAAAAACAACGTCTACATGTTAAGCAGAGAAAAAAGACGTATTTTACAGAAGTGCATCACAAAATCGAGCTTCCGAAATCACCACTCTTACTTAAGATAGTGGTTGGATCTTTATTCAAAAAGATAAATGATCTAGTTCTGCAACAAAATTGTTTTGAAGTAATTCGTACCGCTTTTCAGTTCGCATTATACAAGACAGTGGTCAAAGTTTGATATTTCCTGAATTGATCTCAACGGCAAGACCGAGAAACTCGTGAAAACGTTGTTATGTGTTACCAGACAACAAAGGCGTGGGTTGCAAATAAACCTTGGGATATCATTGGGACATGGTTGAGGTACAGGACGACCCTTTATTTGCTTCTGAGCAATTTCGCAATATATCACCATTACTGTGACTCGTAATCAACAAGTTAGCAAGTTTCAAACCAGGTTCAAACCAGATAAAGTCTAAAAATTATGAAGCTGCGATTATAAGCTTGCATCTCTTATAAAACGTCCTTCAAAAAATTCTACAGTTAATCGCAATTTAATGATGAGCCCATAACTTTCTAAAAGGATACCGTGGTACGATCAACTTTGGTGGAGACCGTGCCAAATTAACACAACCTGCTTCAGTTGTTTCTAATTTGCTTTAAGCATGTCTTTGTGTATTTAAATGCAGCTTCTCTGGTATTTATAATAGAATTTGAATACATAGAAAAGCTATCTGTGCAACAAAACTCGGATTATTGCTAAATGAAACATTCAATGCTTTTAATTTTTAACTGGCTCAATCATATGGATCCTTTGTTTCAATGTTTCCCCCCCCCCCCAAATGGTAATTGGTACATATGAAGTGTCGTATAGACTGTTTTAAATTTCATATTTTATATTTACACCAAATGTCACTATAAAGTACACCATATTTACATTATAATATACCATATGGTTTACACCATAAAGTTGTTATGCTTATCATTGATGTTGCAAAGTAATGTAATTTTCATCATCTGACATGAGTCTACAAGATACCCACAATAAAACTGGAAGAAATTACGTCATTATTAAAATTCCAAAAATATTACGAAGAAACTTTAGTCATATTAAGGATGACTTAAGGATTATTTTATGAATGGCACTAAACGTATTTTAAGAGTCACAACTAAATTTTCTCTGAGTGAAACTCTAAAATGAAAGCATCTGTTTATGCAGCGTTTATCAGATGTTGCCTTGACATCAGAAGCATTTGTGTATTTCAAAAACTGCATACTTAATGCACAACTGCTTTATTTCTCGTACAAAAGTATACTTCTAAAATTATAGAAATAGCAGTTTAATATCATTAATATGTGATTCCATTCACAACATACACTACAGTGTTGCTAAAGAAAAACTAATGTATTCGTTTAAAAACCACAATAATTATCACAAGCAGGTCATTCCAGAGCCTTCATGCTATTATGCTTCATGCTATGAGAAACTTACAAGCAACACATTTTAATCTGGGAAGTGCAGATTTATGGGAATAACCCAGGTTGTTTCAACAACATTTACATCAATTTGTTTATGTCAAATTACACGATCAACTGAGAACTTTCTAATCCTCGCCACTATCCCTTTTACTTGATGGTAAAAATTCCCAATACATAGCAGTTTGTAAAAAAAACTACATGAAAAGACTAAAAACAAGTGTAATTTACATTCGGATTAGAAATTATGTGGATTATTAGTTGAACAATTGCGTGTTATATAGGCCTTCATGCAGATGGCATATCGCGAAATATTTTTTGTAAGTAGCAGCAAACATTATTGTACTTTGCAAAAAAAAAAAAAACTTTTAAAAGAAAAACCTATTCGACATTGTGTTTGACATGAATGTATTTGTCATTCAATTAGAAATTCTGTCGGGTTAATTTAAGAAAGTAACAGGCCCATCGAATAAAGACGACTGGAAAGAAAAAGCACCTTGAAACGTCTGAATATCATGCATTGCATCAAATCGCTGACTATAATAGACTCTCCCGCATTATCAAGGTTGAGCCATTCCTGTAAATTTTGGCATACTACCTATACATTAAGCATTGAACGTCTGGAAGTATGAAGTTCCCTATTCAATTGCACCGAATAATTGTAGTTTTTTCCCTATTAGTAGGGAATAGCCAAAATGAAGGCACAATTGAGTCTCTACCAGATTTGTTTGGTCAGTGCTCTGATCCTTGTCCATCGAGAAAACTGCAAGATCATTCAAAAGGCGTACATAATACAAGTGGCTTGTGTGCAGATGTGGACTTCCCAGAACCGCCTTTACTGCCGCCTTACGACTTCGATCTTCCAAAATGCATGAATATTACTCTGACGAGCGAACGATTCAAGTTGGGTGGAGACCAACTTAAGGCACCTTATGTCGATGAGTACTATGGATTCTCTGAGGATAACCAAACCGTACAAATGTGCTATCTTTTGAGTCCTCAGTTGCAAAACTGCAACTTAAAACGACTGGATGGAAGACAGTACAGATATTCAACAAACTACATGGCCATATTTCACTGCAAGACACATGACTACACAGCATTGGGTGATTTCTACGTGATACCAGACGGCAAAAAAACAATCGTTGCTTGTGATAAAACTCCCCTCTATGCCCCAGGTATAGAAAAACGTTGTGAATACGTTGACCTGGAACCATCAGAATACGAACTGATGGAGGATAAGACAACCATTAGGATGCTTCCGAGCAATCCTCTTATACGCCACGCATTGTATAATCATTTGAACAATTCATCCAAAATAAGAATGTGTTTCCCACTAACAGCGGAGATGACAAAATGCAAGACCTACACGTTTAAAAAGTACGAATACAGCCGAAAATCAGACTATAGAATATTTTCTTCGAAAAACAGAAAATATTTTAACTTGGGAGATTATCAAATCAACGCTACCGATGAAATAGCATCAGTCTGCCAATACGAAGTTCTTTATAGAGATTTCTACAAGTACTGCCACTTCCTTCAAGTAGTGTCAGCTGCATTGATAGTTTTGTCAGTAATCCTCCACGTGATATTCCCCGGCCTAAACTTCCACGCCAAGCCTCTACTCTGCCAAATGATCAGCCTAGCAATCTTCTACATTGCAACGTCATATCGATACCTGTGCTACCCCGAAAATGAGACTGACTGCTACATTGTGTTTGGATTTTGCTACTTTGCGGGTCTGACGTCCTTTTTCTGGCTTAATGTCCTGTCCTTTGACTTGTGGAGCATTTTTGCCAGCTCACAAACATCCGCCGCGCGTCTGTGTGAACAGAGGCCGAAATTTCTGCTCTACTGCGTATATTCCTACGCCATTCCTGCGGTAATGACCATCCTCATTATTGTTCTGGAAACCCATCCGTCAATGCAAGAAGAGCTGGACATGCATCCAGATATATTAGCGGACTGCTGGTTATCAGAGCCCACGTCTCTTAACGTTTTCTACTTTGGTCCAGTGTTCTTCATGCTGTGCGTCAATATGATATTCTTCGTGTTGACAATATGCAATCTAAGACGCGCCAGCGAGGGCACCCAAATGGTCAACAAGAATAGAAATAAACAACTGTAAGTAACTTTGACAAATTAAAGACTCATAAGTTGCTTGTTCTATTTGGTTTAACTACAAGTGTTACCTATTGATTTTATGTCATATATTGTAATGAACTTTTCTAGCTAAACGGCTTTTCTAGAAAAGTGAAGTCCGCTGTAGACAAAATGCCAACTTGAGTGCGCTTTCTCTAGCTAGATCTCTCTAGCGGCGCGTGTACACTGAAGGAGAATTTACCCTACCTAAGGCAGGTCAAGGTAGATTCACTATAAACTGTGTAGACTGCACCAGTTTGCCGGGTAATAGCCACAGATGACTACACTATGTACACACTGTTGTGTGAACGCAGCTGTAGACTGATGCTGTACTTTAGCACTCGAGACACAGCTCAAGAAATTGTACGTGGAAGAAATGCAATAACAAATTCAACATTCCTAAATGCATGGTGTTGAATGGGCAAGATTTACAGCTAGAGGATGAAGTCTATTTAGCCGAGTCAATAGATGCTGAGTAATTTAGCTAGGGTTCTGTAGCACTGTGTACACCTTACTCTAGGCGCTCTATCTAGGGGCTTTCTTAACTCTAGAGCTAGGGTTTCGAATTGCGGTCGCTAGAGCGTTCTATATATAAAGTACACACGTCAAGAACTTCTGCTAGGGCGCTATACTTAATGCAACTTTAACAGAAAATATCTGTGTATTCGTACCCTAGGAATTAAGATTATATTTCTGGAAAATTTCTTTTTAAACGTCAACATGATAATTATTGTACTTTCATTTGAAAACAATCGAAAAACGTTTCGTTTATGGATGTTACATGTATGATCCTTTCTGTTTTAAAAACAGAAAGGACCCACCTTAACTACTCTTGTGACGATGACATAAAGCAGAAAATTGTTAAACACACTGAAAGCAGCGAATTTAATTTATTATATACGAAATTTTGATAATTTGGTTTCATTTAAACCTCGGACAAATGAACATTTTAAACATTTCTATAACATTTTCTTTTTTCAGGTTTATTGTTTGCGTCAAAATTTTTGTCATCCTGGGATTATGCTGGAATATCCAGTTTATTGCAAACCTGATGAACGTGGAAATCGCGAAGCCCATTGCTTTCGCAGCCACATCCATCCAAGGCATTCTACTTTTCATTGTCTACATCTGCAAACCCTCCACCTACCATCTACTTAAAAGAAAACTGCTTGGAATGAAGTCATCCTCGAGCAACCAGACGACAGAAACAAGTGCATCGAAGGACCAAGGAGCCAAGCATAATTCCAACAGCGATATTAGCATGGACAGTGGGCTTAGCGATCAAACCTCGATACAAGACAAGTCTGACCTAAACATCTCCACAAGACGTGAAACAACCTCAGTGTAAATCTAAATCGACACTAATAACTAATCAAATAATACATAAATAACCAAATCGAACATACTTTTTAAAGCCAACACAACGGCATTTTACCTTATCAAATGTTAATAACACTCGATAATATTTATACTCACAATTGCATGCAAGAGGACTGAAATGCTTAAGGATGCTTATGCTTAAGCTTGCACTGTAAACTTTAACTAAAATTATCAAATTTTAACATGCAAAAATTAACACTTACAGTTTGGCGTTAAAGATGATGCCAGTTGATGACTTGAAGTAAATGCAGAAATTTACCAGTTGTTTCCCCTCGCCAAGGACAGGGTATCCGTCCCGCACATCTGATGACACTGGAGGTCCAAATATTTTACCGGAAACTTCCGTTTTATGAACCACAAACTACGCGCACTATGGCCGTTATCGTGAGGCGCTTTGCACATTTGTTATCTGGTCCGAACAAGGCACTGAAAGTAATGGAAATTGGACAAAGAACAAATGTTTAGTATGAATCACATTCTGCTATAGCGAAGAAATGATTTGGTTATGCCATAAACTTCCATTTCATTCACGATGTATCCATCGTGAAGCAAGATACCATCAAAATCAAATTAGCATTATTTCTGCAGGCAGCCAAAATGGGCTTAATTTTCGGTGCTGCTATAATAATTATTATTACCATGCCATTATTTTTACTTATTGGATTCTAATTTTAAAACTACACTGAGAATTGATACATATTTTAACACACATAAACTTGGCAAAGAACATTGTCATAGATTCCATTGCAAGATTTTATTGTAATTGAAACCTTAACCATCTTCTACAGGTTGAGGCTGCAGCTATTGTTTTTTACAGTATAAAATTTAGCAATTTTCTGGACAGTGGTGGTGTTAATTGTGTAAGCCTTCAACAAAACGGTGGTACGTAAAATGAATTCTAATGTTAAGAAACAAGCATTTCAGCGATCCGCGACCTTAAACAAAAGAAGATCACCTGCATACGCAAATGCCATGTGCGATATGCCAAAGATTATTAAATATCGCTTAATGCAATGGACTCTTCCTTGCCTTGAGAAAAAGGCCTTGACTCGTGAAGATATCCTTTTTGCAAAACCAGTGACGTTCTAATTGGTGGTTTTTCTTAGTACAAGACGCCGTCAACTATCTGAAGAGGAACTGAAAAGGTGTGCAAACGTGAAACAATAGGGATGCAGAGGCTAAGGAGGTCCGGTTGGTTAAATTAGTATCGTTTTGATGGTTTTGTTAGTTTTGTTAAACAATATGGAGTGCCTAATGCAGCTGCACTGGATTTTTGCTTTGGTTTTCGTGAGTACCGTGATGGGACAGATGAATAGTTTTATGGACAATCTCCCAGAACTCTTAACAACGTGTCCTGAAACATGCCCATGGAGAAGTACGCAATCAAGTGTGACAGACTTGACAAGTTGGTGCTCGGACGTAGACTTTTCAGAGCCCTCTTACCAAACCAGGCTTCCAAAATGCAAGAACGTTACTTTGAAAAGCAGCGATTTTTTCATCAGCGAAAACGGAATACTAGTTCTCCAAAAGAATGGATTTAGAGTAACTTTCAGGGATTTTCAGCTCGCGCATGATAAGAATTCGGCCAACGTTTGCTTCTTCCTGAATCCCCAACTGCACAGCTGCAGTTTGAAGCAGTTGGATCGAAGACTCTACACCTACGATGGATCTTTGCTGGCCCTGAGGAACTGTAAAACCAAGCAGCTCATTGCGCTGGGGGATTTCTACGTGCTGCCTGACAGCAAAGCGATCGTTGCTTGCAGAGAATCTTTAGGATACCATCTTAATCTTCAAGATCGTTGCGAATACATTAGCTTGAGTCCCACCGAATATGAATTTCTGGACGAGAATACGACCATTCGCCTGTTACAGAGCAATAGCACTGTAAACCAGGCCTTGTATGGACCTATTAAAAGTACACCTAACATATCATTGTGCTTCCCATTAAGCGTGGAGATGGCAAAATGCGAAAAATTCGAGATGTATTCGCACGAATATCGCCTAAACCCCGACCGCAGTGTTTTTATTTTTAGAATAAGAAAACATCTCCACTTGGGGGATTACAAGAGTTTGCCGAAGGAAAAAGTGTTGTACTGTCAATCAGTACATGTCAACCGTCACGTGGACCCCGTGTACTATTACTGCCACATAGTGCAAATCATCTCAGCCTTCTTCGTTATTTTGGCCATTGTCATTCATTTTCTGGTCCCAAGCATCAACTACCACGCCAAGCCTTTGGTTTGCCAAATGTTCAGCTTGGCCGTCTGGTTCATCGCAGGTCCGTATCGCTTTCTGTGGTATCCCGAAACGGAAATCGGTTGCTACGTCGTGTTCGTCTTCTTCTACATTTCGGCCCTGACCTCTTTCTTCTGGCTCAACGTCCTGGCCTTTGACCTGTGGAGCATCTTCGCCAATCTGCAGACGTCCTCCATGCAACTGTGTGCCAACATGTGCCACAAGAAACCCAAATTCCTGCTCTACTGCGCATACGCCTATGTCATCCCGTTGCTCATGACCATTCTCAGTCTTCTTCTAGAAATGCAGCCATCAATGCAAGACGCCCTGGGACTCCGTCCACACATTAGCGCCCACTGCTGGTTCACAGAGGCCAAATCTCTCTACCTTTTCTATTCGGGTCCAATATTCTTCTTGCTTTGCGTCAACATGGTTCTTTTCGGACTGACAGTCTGCAATCTGCGACAGGCCAGCCAGGGCGTCGCGATGGTCAACAAGAAGCGAAATAAACAATTGTAAGCATGTACCAATATCTATTTTTAATTAAGGGAGGTTTGTCACTAACTATAATTTTGTGTTCAACCGTTATCTTACTTTCTATTGTTATCTGACTAAATACAGTAAACCCTCAACATTCGTGAGGGATAAGTTCCTGATTTTCTTCGCTAATGTCAAGTCTATTAATTATTAATATCATTGGTGATCGGGACCAAATGAGATTTTTTCATCAATAACACGGTTTTATTTTTTTGCGGATTCATGAATTTATTTTTGTTAGTTGTGCTTAAACGTTGAATTTAATTCGTAACTCTTTGTAGGGATCAATAGAGACACACCACAAAGAATGTCCATAGGAAAATATTTTTTTAAATAAATATCTACCTCAATTATTAATTATCATCCGGATGGAGCAGAAACCAGATGGCATAATAACATGGGTAGTCTTATTTCCATGTTACATGACAATTTATTTTGATCTAAAATAACTAATTTTACAAAATATGATAAAAACGAATTTTAAGACACTTGACTTATAACTAATATATGGCTATATATACTTTTTTGATGATAACAAATTAGGACGTTGATGTAAACAGATTTTTAAACAAGTTGTCAATTTCTCTCTTTCTTCGTAATTATTTTAGCCTTGAATCGCGAACGTTGCGGTTACGGATCTTAAGAATGTTCCTACATTTTTCGGCCCGTTAATGTTGAAAACGCGGATGCTAAAGCCGCGGATGTAGAAGGTTTACTGTGCTATATATCAATTCGACCGTCAATTCTGTATCACATTACTAGCAAGAACAAGCAAAGTTAAGAGCACATGCGTGGGATGCATAAACTAAGAAGATAAATTTATGTTCAGTACGTGGTACTTAAAACATTCAGTACAATCCATCTACATGTACTTGTAATGCTAATTCTGAATATTTTCCGCGTGCGATATAAACAATTAGCTTGTCAACCATCTATTCAAGCGCATTACGCAATCAGTATCTTAGAAAATGATATTAATATGCCTATATGATCCATGACACGATTAAAACATTACTTTGTAATTGTTGATTTCAGGTTTTTAGTTTGCATCAAAATATTCGTTATCATGGGATTATGTTGGATCCTCGAGTTCATAACATTTCTTGCAGACTGGCGAGGAGCAGCCTCCTACCCTGCTCTCATAGCTATGTCCATCCAAGGCATTCTCTTATTCATCATTTATATATGCAAGCCGTCCACCTACAGGATACTACGAAGAAAAGTGGAAGGCAGCATTTCATCAAAGAATAAAAAATCCACAGATCCAATTTCTCAAAAGGGTGCAGGCAATTCCAATAGCTCAAGCAGTGGAATCAGCATGGAAACTATGGTTAACAGTGAAGAAACTCAGGGAAAGAATACTTCAGGATAAGTTAAGCACGAAATTAATTGCTTAATTAATACTTACTGTATTCAGATAAGTGCATGCAATATTAAATCATACTGTATATAGATGATAACAAGGTGTTTTGCACTAAATGGTCTAAAAGATTAAATTTTAAATTTAAAAAAGTCATTCAAACCTTTCCTTTCAATAAGAAAAGCTTGCAGTGCAGCACACCATAGTAGCTTTATTTTGTAAAGTTTATATACTGTTGATATTGATGTTTTTTCATGGACCCTACTTGCAAATGAATTCACGAAATAAAACGCATTGTATTTATTGTACTTTAAAAAAAAATAATCAAATTGTTGTAAAACTACTTCAAAAACTACGAAATTAAACCCATGTTAGTTTTCCTGTGGGAAGAGCAAATTACAGTTTCCAGCATTCAAAGCGTACTAGTTTTCCGTATTGTTTAGAATATTAAAAGAGACGTGTGTGCATATGATTAGTTTTATCAGAGGTTGCTTTGTCATCACAGGGAAATTCCTCAAAAGCATATGATCAGAACATACAGTTAATGCAATGATCTATTGCTGTGCATTTTCCAAACAATCAAATAATAAACATCAGTAAGGATTTCTTAAGTGTGCGCCAACTTTTATCAAGCAAGCAGTTGCATAGCCTACAACAAGCGTATTTTGCGAAAAACGTATTGAATAAAGTAGGCCTAATTAGAAATTTGGTGAATCCAGACTCCTTTAAATTCCCATCACTAAGCTTATATTTTTAACAATGCACATGAATAAGCCATAATAACGATACCCATTTCCAAAAACAAAGCCATATAAGAAAATAGTAGTAAGGTGTTTAAAGCAACAAAATAAAGCTTTAGTTTTTCCGAAAAACCTTTTCAAACTCAATAAGTAAGTCCCGATATAATTTATGGGAAAGCGTTTTGCAAAAAAATAAAGACATGTGCAATGTCTTTGACATGCGTCGAATAATCTTTATGGTTTAAAAAAGTAATATTTTTCGATATTTGGCTAATTGTTTAGCGCGACAAGAAAGCATGTGCGAAACAACATCAATTAGCGTGCGTAAGCACCGTACAATTTCAGAAAAGACAAGGATATCATGATTAGCTATTTATAATGGATTCTACCTTGAGCGGAAGGTACAGCTATTCCCGTTAATTAGGAGATTTGTAGAGACAAGATTTTCATTAATTAGTGTGCTTGTAGGCGTACTCGATTTCGTAGAATTAATGGTATTTTCAACGAGCTAATTGTGAGCTATTCCTGTAAATGAGCAATTCGACCATCATACTATCAGATTGATTTAAATATGCTTAGAATATTTATTATATTTAGAAACATTTGAATTTGGCCTTTGTATGATACTAATATAAACAGCTTTTCAGGTAAAACATAAGATGTTTAAATTGGACCTTTTGCTTGATAACTAAGCGTATTGTAATGTATGTAAGCGTTTACAAGCATTGTATGGATAAACCTGTTTGAATATGTAGATTCATTTTTTCAAATATATCGCTTTAATAAAAGCATTGTAGTGCTTTTAAAATTAAAGTAACATCACTCAACTAAATAAATACATGTAGATGCATAACGCGATAAGAATCCTCAAACTGCCTCTTTTTCTGCGTGCAATGAATTACTGGAAAACCTTGTCAATGGTCAACGCAACTATTCAGTGTAACAGTACACAGCAAATGCGTGGTTAAATTACAAATACAGCAGCTAACAACAATAGATACATGAAACAGATAATGAAACAATAGGTACATGTACATGAATTAATTCAAACGTAAATGAACCATTACCTTTTTTAAACAAGCCAATACAAACTTCCAGGGTTATTCGTCATACAATGATTTTATATAAGACAGACAAAAAAAATGCCTCCACGTAACACGAGAACGTATAACTACAGTGTAAAATGTAATACTTAATACTACAGCTTTTGTATTTAAATTTGGAATTTGACCTCAGGAATTTTGACCTTCAAAAGTTGAAGTTGGTTTAAAATTGTAACACCTTATGTGTTGTGTAGCATGCATAATTACTGTAGAATAAACCTTTATAATGGTGTTAATGGTTGATGCGCTCGTATGTTAACGACACATGTCCAATCTTAATAAAGATTACATTTTAGTGACCCGCGATCTTGCAAATGTGTTGACACATTTCTGGCCCCCACAGCTTAAGTTCAAACGGAAATGCTAGCACACAATACTGATATTGATTTTCATTTGCTGACAGCCAAACATAGTTGTTTCAGATAACATTTTAGAAACAATTTGCAAGGCGGCATGACTGCATCTCGTGATAATTATGTCCTTGAAGATAATCCTCATATTGCAAGCTCGTTTTTCCACTTTCAACTTCAACTTTTAAACACTAAAAAATAGCCTCTGGAGTTGTCGAACAGGGTTGAGAAGGCCATCCCTAAAACGCGAAATTCTGATCACCACCCACTGTAGATGGCAGCACACGCTAGCTAAACCATGCCATCCCAGTTCATGACCTTCTTCATGGTCAACAGGTTCATTTCGAGTTTTTTTTTTTATCCTCGATGGATACGTCGCATTCGTTTCTGCCGGAAGAAATGCAAGGGAAGGCCATTTTCAGTCGAGGAATTTGATTTTCTAGAGAATAACGGACTGAATTTCTTCGCCAGTAGTCCAACGCCACGAGTGGCCTTTGGAATCGTCACAGGCCCTATAGTTTTGACAGCATCCGGCGGAATTTCCGGCCATTGAGAGGGGAACTTTGAAGTGATGTGCGAATCGCGTAAAACAATGAACGATGACGACAACGTGTGCCGATCTGCGATGACGAAAAACGTCAAACGCACAATGAATAAAACGTTAAGGTTTTGAAATCTTGCCACAATCGAATTTGAAAGGCAAACGGATGGTTCCAAGAAGATGATCTGGTGCAGGAGTGGACTGGCATAAAGGATTACTTTCACTATCAAGTAAGCCGTACGCAGGGTAAATTCGAACGCTTTTAAATTGCAAGTACTAGACTGACAAGTGCAGTGCACTGTCAGAAGCAATGAAAAAATTGGTTACGATATTGCTGAAAAAAAATCACATATTAAACTTAGCTTTTGGAGGATTCAGAGGGAAAACTGAGCAGAAATTCCCGCCCACTAATTGCACAAATCCATCATTTTTACATTTGGGATCGTCTGTTTTTAACAGGAAGTTAATAAAATATGAGCACTTTTCTAACTGCTACAAACGTAATTGCAAACCTACATGTACTATGCTTGAATCATGATTTCCTATTGTCAACTTTTTTCGGGATCCGCCCCAGGTTTCATGGTTTTATCATAAGTGCCACCACTTTCATAATTAATGGCATCGAAAACAAGCCAAAGTAATTAAGTAGTTGTCATCTGGCCGTCGATCTGGGTCGGATTCAGAAATGAAAATAACGGAAATACCATAATGCTAAACATAGTGGTAGGCTATATTGGATTCTTCCAAAGCTTTCCATATTATGAACCGGTTGAAAATTTCTCATTTACATCGCAAACTAGAAACGTTAGCAAACAACAAATTTTTGTGCATAAATATTCTCAAAAAAATCGATAGAAGTGCGCATGCTTTCATTTGGATGCGACTTTGTTTGACATTCAATATTAGTTCCCCTATGAAGGGTCTCATCAAAATTCGACAACGCTAATATTCAGTAGGTAGGTGTTTATCTCATAAATCTTTCTGTGAATATTCACAAAAACGTTTTATTGTTGATTTATTCTTATTTTCTATTTTATTGTTAATAAAATGGCTGTTTATCCCGAATTTTGGAGCAAACCTACTAACAAAATGCATACTGCGGAGGGAAGAGAAATGAATTCATATAAATATATGTCCAAAACTTAATTCATAAACCAATTGTTTCTCTAATTGCAGGTTCGTGAATTTTAAGAAATACATTTGTTGAAGACTTGAAACGCTCAAGAAATGCTGTACCAAACGTAACCAGAGAAGCAGAAAATTTATTGATTTTAGACAACAAGCAACAATGTGCCGGGAATTTCATCTTAGTACCGTGACTTTATTGCTACTACTGCCGACTGTTCTGACCAGTCTGGAGAAAACCACGACTCTGGAAGCGGGTTTGTTAAATCAAATGTTTCCATCGCAATGCAGCGCAACTTGTCCGTGGACAACTGAAACAGTTTTGGTGGAACAAAAACAAAACACAGATGCAAACTCAACCCAACCACAAATCAACAATGCGCCAAAGGAGTGGTGCGCTGGCGTAGATTTTCAGGAGCCTGTGGTCAACATGAAGTTGGCTCCGTGCAAGAACATCACTCTTGCAGGTTCCGAATTTGCTATCACTAGCCAGGGCAAAGTGAAAGTGTCACGTGACAAATGGATGCAGGTGTTTGAAGAATTCAGTCTTTCAGACGACAACAAAACGGTCAATGTCTGTTTCCGGCTGTCTCCTCAACTCTTGCAGTGTACCTTGAAGCGCCTGGATCGTAGACTATACTCGTACAGCACTTCCCTTTTGGCCCTGAGAAACTGTAGGGCACCCAAGGACGTCATCGGCATACGAGACTTCTACACGTCTCCAGACTCCCGTGACGTATTCAGCTGTGACGTGCCCATTGGTAACGCTCGAAGCCAGCGATGCAACAACATAGACTTTGAGCTATCAGAGGTCGAAATAGCAAGCGACAATTCCAGCCTGCGCATCCTGTCCAGCAATGTGGTCATCAACTGGTAGGGATTTGTGGATGCTTTGCAGTACACTGTAGTTTATACGTGGAAAATAAGATGTTCCCATAACAAAATGAGAAAACCACGAAATATGGGGAAAATACAACTTGTTTTCGAAAATACGGTTGAGATACTGGTTTGTTTGTCGTTGCAACGTCAGTAATTGTTATGAACTTCACAAACGGTGTTTTTTTTAGAAAAGATGTTTTTGATGTTTCTTCTCTGAAATAATTAAGTATTTACAAACGTTTATACAAAATTTTGGCAATATTTTTTAAACCATGGGAACCATTTCGAAAATGTATTTCCTGTGGGATTACAAATGTATTTTTGGATAAAACATTTGTTTCCACAATTGTTATTTCCAAGTTATTTTCGGGTTGTTCTCCAACACTTGATTAAACAACATTTCACCCTATTTTCAGGCCCGAGTACAGTGTGCTGGACGCTGCCCACATCAGGCTGTGCTATCCCATGAGCCCAGAGATGACAACGTGCAACCTCTGGGAGTTCAAGCCCCACGAGTTCACCGTTACCGCTGATCACCGTCTATTCAACTCTGACTACAACAGGTACTTTGATCCGGGCGAGTTCGTCTTCAAGCCAGGCGGAGGGGCCTACTTCTGCAAGCCAGCAAACCTAGCGAACACCTCTCCAGATCCTTTCTTCACCGCAATGGCATTCCTGCAGATCGTGTCTGCCGTCTTTGTGGTGGTGGCTTTCGTCATCCATCTTCTGGTGCCCAGCCTCAATTATCACGCAAAGCCTTTGCTCTGTCACATGTCCAGCACGGCAGTCATGTACATCTGTGCCTCCATTCGTCGCTTGGTGTTTCCCATCCCCTTTGCTGGATGCTACTCCATTTTCGTTATTTTCTACTTTGCGTCCATGTCCTCCTTCTTCTGGATCAGCGTTCTGGCCTTCGACCTCTGGAGCATCTTCGCAGGCATGCAGGCCAGTTCCCGGCTGAGCTGTGCTGTCAACTGCGACAAGAGTCGCAAATTTGCGTACTATGCTCTCTATGCCTACGGTATCCCTCTGCTTCTGGTCGCCTTCAGCGTGGTCGTGGACACGCAGGAGTCCCTGCAGACTGCGCTGTCACTGCATCCAGCCATCCAGATGATGTGCTGGTTCAACGAGCGGAAGTCAGCACTGGTCCTGTGCTACATTCCATTGCTCATCGTGTTCGTTGCCAACATCGTCCTCTTTGTGCTGACAGTTTTGAATCTGAGGGGCGCCACCAAGGATGCCAAAATAGTCAACAAGAAGAGGAACAAGCAGCTGTAAGTTTGGGGTTGTGATCTGCTTATTCTTGCTCTTACTTCTGAAACTGCAGTTACGTTTCTACAGTAAAGTCAATTGGTATTTTTTTGGCAAATTCAAAATTATTTCAAAGCAATGCACAGTATTTTTCGGTATAAAAATGATAGGCGTACTATTTCAAAGCAAGTTAGGATTTTTTAAGGTAAACTCACTGTACTTCTGCATTTTACTGCATAAAGCAAGTTGTGAATTTTCAAGGAAAGAACTTAGACATTTCAATGCATGAAGCCTACGCAGCTTTCATTAAGAAAATTACAAACAGGATTAACACATAAAAAAGGAAGGATCGGCAAGTTTCCACGATGGAAAGCCCAGTAAACAGCTTTTGAAAAAGTGATTCCATTTCGAAAAAAATATATAACGTTTCTGCACAAGTCTTAATGACTGAAAACAGTATTCGTTATAAATAAAATCGCCCTTTACAAACGAAATGATAAGTTTTCAACGATATGCGACTGTTACTGGTTTGATCACCGATTAAATCGAACTGCATGTAGATGATGCAACTACCAGTATAAAAACGTTTAAATTTTGTTTACGATTACGCTGGCTTATGATGATTAGCACTTTCTCACGAATCGCACCTAGCAACTACACAGCAAGAAACTGCTCAATTAATACCGAGTTCCGTCTCAAGAATTGCATCAGTCCTACCTAGACGAAAACCTTTCATACAACTAGAAACAAAAAAAAGTTGCGAATTTCACGAGCCTGCAACGTGATCCGATGCGCTTTACGCTTCCAAAAATATCAAGGGGCATTCATTCTAATCACATGTATACATATAGTTAAATTCATTTCCGCATTCAATTAACGTTGTCATGGTCGTGTTCATTTACTTACAAACACATTGACATTTACTACATACTGCTGACATTTAAAAAATTAACCTTACACATTTAAGCTCAACGTATGTCTAGTCTTAATTTGAAAACAAAATCTTTTAGAATATAATGGCATAAATAATGTGTGTGGAGATATTCTGAGAGCCATTCAGGCAAACGTTTTGCAAAAAAAAATAGTTCATATTTTTAATTTTTTCTCCACTGTTATTTTATAACTTCGTTGCCGAAAAACTGATCAGTTTTCCAATTTCAGATTATTCGTCTGCATTAAAATCTTCTGTATCATGGGATTGTTTTCCATCATTGAACTGGTGACTGTTATGGTCGACGCAAGGGGGAAAGGGACATACCTCGCTGAAATTAGCAGTTCCATTCAGGGCATCCTCCTTTTCGTTATTTATATTTGTAAACCCGCCACCTATCGTATTCTGCGGAAGAAATTTTGCCCAATTTCCTCCACAGCCACTAGGACCGGTTGTTCCAAGAACAATACTCGTGATAGCAACACCAGTGGAATTAGCATGGAAAGCGTACTTGCTGACGATTCTACACCATACCAGAAAAAGGACAATTTGCCTGAATCATCTGGGGAAACTGCAACAGACATGCATGCCGAAGCCACGGTTTAGCCGTCAACAACGAAAGTACAAGGTTTCCAACAAGTTTTAGTCTTAAAGCGTTTCCATAAACATGGAATGTATTATTTTATAAACAACGGCAAACAGCCTGCATTTATCTTAGTCTACAGATATATTATTGAAAACCTAATAAACCAGATGTATTTTACAACGTAGGCTATATTAGAGTTTTAAGTGTGTTTTTTATCATACACTGCATAGTGATACAGTGATATAGTGATTTCCTTTAGCACGATTGCTATAATCAACTTCAACAGGTTGACAAACCATTACTCTACTTGCAACAGACCAGGAAGCGGACATCCAATTATGTTTTATAAAAACTTATCATTTAATTCCAAAAAATCGTGTTCTAAGCAATATCATAGACAGAATCTTGCAATGGATAATGATGGGTTGGTCTAACTGCCACCTAATCCCCACCGATGTGCATGAATTCAACAATTATTTTAACATTAGACCATAAATGCTCAAACTTGTTTCCCTTTGGAGAGAAATAAGTAAAGCCTTCGACCAAATAACGTGACCTACCACATTTTTTCAAGAAAGATGCAGCCATAATATTAAAGTATTTCTACGCCTTTACACATTCTATACTAATATGTGCTGCAATTGGCCGTGGTTTTGCATTTTAGTGGACTATGACAAAAATGAAAAGCTGGAACAAGTTAAAACCACATTTTTACTCTTTATTTTGGCGAAATTACATGTGGTGGCCATATAGTACAACATTGTGTCTCGAAAAGTCTTGAATATAAATGCAGAGCACAGTACAACTGAGCCTAGATGTAGAATACACAAATCCCACAGGTTCTTTTACGGTGACAACTAAGATTATTACAACTTAGAAGAGAAGCAATTTTGTCTATCGCTTTTTCATAGAGCTCTATTGTTTCAGAAGTGACAATTCTACCAAGTTTGCAATTTGTATTTGGGGTTCTACGATGTGTTGTTTTTTCTGAACAGAAGGAGGAGAGAAAAAGAAAATCGGAATCAGAAATGGCCAATTGTTGAGTTGTGCCACCGTTGAAGTACGTGTGCGGACATCCTGTAAACTTATTAGTGCTAAATTGAAAAAGAGTGCCTTCCAGGAATTGCAAGTCAGGTTCAATGTATGTCACGGCCAAAGAAAAGCAGGTAATCGAAAGCAGTGCGAGATCATGAATCTGGAAGTCCCAACATTACCTTCTAGCGCTTGTAGCCAAGCTTACATCAGGGTAATTGGAGCTTCTAATTGCGACCAAAGAGCAAAAAACCTGGTAAAGCGTGTTACCACGAGAAAGCAAAAAAAATGATAAAGAACATTCAAAGCAAAACGAACATTTTTTTTGCAGTACGAATTTCCTACATTTACATCAAGGTAAGGTCGTGCCAGTTAGCCATTACAATTAATTGTGCTTCATCATTTGTACTTTGAACGAGGGAAAAACTGGTTTCGTAGCCTATTTTGCACTGGGGTTTGCTATAAAAGCTAATCAATGAAACTGAAAAATAGAAGAGGTTAGTTTCGAGCATAGAGAGCTAAGCAATGGTTGGTGTGAAATTTGCGCTCGTCCTGGGATTGATGATGGTGGCCACCACCGTAATGGGTTTTCCATCAGGAGGACGTAGACGGTTTAGAACTACCACCACTGAAGGTAATAACACTACCTTAATTCTCAACTTGATGAAAGATAGTTCCAGTATCACTCAAATATCGTGTAAAACGAATATTGTTTGTCAAAGCCCCACGCCTTGAAGAAGCAGAACCAATGACAGTACCCACAGGCCTTGAAGAAGCAGAACCAATGACTGTGGCCCCAAGGACAAGAATACTTCCACTTTCAACCTGCGTGGAGAGTGGTTGCCCGGATTCAAATTCGGAATGTGATCCGACTACTAGACAGTGTCGCTCAGTCGGAATTTCTATTTAAGGTAAGAATTCGGGGATGTAATTAACAGTTTCATAAAATTATGCGAAAAGAAACCTTATTTAGTAGGATATTCAAAACAATATGAAAACAGTTAGTTTCTGTCAACTTGAGGTATACTCTGAGATGTTTTGAGAAGGAGGATCATGTCCACTTGTAAACTTTACATAAAAAGTCTGATTATGCTAAACCTTAACTCGTGAGAACCACTTGCCGAGGGTCAAAATTAGGTGTGTCCACTTCAGAGCTATAGTGTTCTCAGTAACTCGCGGAAGCAACTATCCGACAGCACTCTCTCGCTATTTCTTGCACCTCTCAAATGGCCACGCAACTTTAGACCATTTACAGGGTGGCTAACAATTTCCAAGACTTGAAATTTGCCTTTTTTAGGTTTAATTTTAGGATTTTTTTTTCAAAAGGTAATAATTCTAAATTGCATCATTTTATTTCGTCCTCACGTTTTTTGTGTTAAATGCAAGGATAAAATAACATTAGTTTTGATTATCTATATTAACAGGGCAACTTCTACATTTTTTTTATAAATTCAATTTGCTCTCCAAGCTATCCACTGCATTTGTACAAAGGTAAATAAAGTGATATCAAATTGCACCTGGTTGACAACGCGCTGTAAATATTTTAATGTCGAATTGTTCGCATTATTTTTTTTTAATATTAAGGACTTGTTTGTCACTCTGCATTTATTCCTAAAGAAACACGTTTATTATTTTTATTTGCTTGTTTTTAGATTAAAAAGGCTGAAGGCACACACGGGCACTAAAAGCATTGTTGTCGTAATTTCAGGGTATTTCATGGTCGAATGGCGTCAACACTGTTTAACTCAAATGGAAAATCCAACTGAAGAATGTGTTTATTGCAGTGTCACGCAATCACGGAACATTTACTCTAATGGATAACCTTTTCAAGATCAAAAATGAAATGCTGATCACATGTTTTGCTTTTCGTACTTTGAATTAATTTTGAAATAAATTTTAAAAACGATCATTGAATTAATGTTACGAATACTCATACATCATACTGTAAGTATGTTAACAAATTTAAGACCTATAATTACTACAAGTCAATGTTTAAAAAATGGAAAGTGTATAGATTAGCGTGTTCATGTCAGTCGATAGCAAAACCTCAAGGTAGTTCTTGCAAAAATATAAAATTGATAGCAAATAATTTTTTTTGCAATCTGACTTACCAAAATAAGCATAGAACAAGCCAACATAAACAACTTAAATAAAGCGTTTTTATGTCCTCCGAAATCTGAACTACTAAACTATTAACACTTACATGCAAGGCAATATGTGAGGATCTAAGCCTTTGTTCCATTTTGCTGACAATTTAAGACTTCTTTACGATCGAATGGGTCATTTAAAGAAAGTACTTCCCACCATTATCAGAATTTCTACATATAGTATACAAGTTTCTTGCGATATATTAAGTATCATAATTGTTTTAAGCATCAACTATGTAAGCTAAAATTTGAATTTGTAGATTTTGTCGTTTCAATACCGATAACTAAGTGTCTACAAAACCTTCCATAACCAAAATGTGTTATAAAAAATGTCAAATGACAGTGATGGCCTTGGTAACTTTTGATAATAATTACGTGAAGAAGACAGTAGGTAAGTTCACTAATGTAACGATCATGGACATGCAAAATTACGCGAAAAAACTTGCCAAACATGCAAAACAATGTAAGAATTCAATCAATTGATATTTCTATTTTAACTTCCAACAAGTTAACTTTCGCAACGCTTAATTAATATCATTAATTAAGTAACTGTGTCCAAATAACTGTGTGCTATTCAGCGCGAATGCATAATCAAACATAATTTCCACTGATAAATTTTGCTAATTTTGAATTATATGATTGCATAAAAATAATCAAGGATAGTTGCAATATTGTTACACAAAAGTACAACTGTGGTTATTAGTCTTGAAAATACAAGATCCTTCCAAAACTCCGTACATGTGAAACAATACGTCAGAAAATGTTCAGAGTGTAAAAAAACATTGTGATTTAAAAACAAACATGATAGGAACCTGGGGAAAAGATTCCAAAAACCGAGTAAAATAACGTTTCCTTGACCTATCTGGATACGCAAAAACGCATGCATTTTTCAAGATTCAGTTACAACGATATTGCATGCAACCTTTTTTGTTTGAGATTATCATATGATGTGAAAATTATTTAATTATATGATAAATGATGACGAAACTTCTACCTACACCTACACTTGCACCGCATTTGCTATTTATACAAGCAACAAGTTGTCGCTTACCTGTGTAGCTTATTTGGCGTTTTGATAATAATCGGCCGCTAACAGAAGTTGCACAGCTTAGACAAAGTGACTGCTACTAGCATGTTAAAAACAGTAATACTGATCACACTGAGCATGATGACGTTGATCTTGAGGACCAGAGGTCGCCCCCTTGATGACGCAGTAGAAGGTAGGTGTAGGTCCCGTTTATGAGATTTAAAGAAAAATCCAAATTTTAGTAGAATATATTTTTCTATGTGCACAAGAATATTTATACATTTTGTTAATTCTCTTGCTAAGACACAACATTTTCGAAAAAAAAAATGTTTTCAAATTTTCAAGCCTTATTAGAGACTCACCCACCAACATGTTCGCCCGAAAACTGGCAATTAAATTTGAAAACACATAATTGATAATTTTATAAAAGCTTAAGTTTTGCTTGCATGCTAGTTTCCTTGTTTGAACGTTTAAATCATATCACAAAATGCTTGCTTGCATGCGTGTGTAAATCAACAAGGCTCAGTTTACGCTAATTGGATTAATAATATCATCATAGCACACTCTGGGATTCCTTTGGATCATCCTGATGAACCTTGTGATTTATCTTACGACTGCGAAAACATCCAACCACTTCCTCCATTTCCTTTTGATTGCAACACTTCCGGATGTCCTGATTACACCTTACAATGCGTATATTCAACCGGACTATGTCGGAGCATAATGTAGATCAGCAATGAAATTTGTAAGTATCTGTACAAGAAATGCTTAGAAGTATGATCAAATATAAATATCGTACGTCTAATCTTTGCTTTACCGTTGTTAAGACTGAAAAAACATCTATTGTTGCTTATCTGCTTTACATGAACAGTACCCCATTATATTATGTTCAAGTCTAAACATTGCATGAATTGAAATTTCGCCTCGTTTTAATAAATGCCTTAAATATTTGCCAATATCAACTTATGCATGATTTATTGTTAAACATGCATTTTACATGCAAAAGTCAAATATCGCATTAAATTTACATTTATAACTCCCATATACATGTATATAATAATTGGTGATATTTTTCGCTGACTATACCCTTGATTTACAAGTGAATATTAATAATTATAAGTGTTAATAATAACTCATGATGCAATGTGCTAATGACATAATTGATGCGAAAATATCTTGCATTTATATTAGTGATGCATATGAGAAATCCTTACAATTATACTGAAACCAGCTTGAGCAGCAGATGAGTTCACATGAGCAGCGACTGAGAAGCAAGACCAACGAGGGATAAACTACATCAAATTATAAACGTTTATGAAGTCATACTGGACATGATTTCGTCATGTTAATGCTTGTTAGTTAATGCAATGTTTAAGCATGCAACTAGGTAAAACTGCACAAGGATCAACAACTAGGAAGCTCAATTCTCTCTGAATGAGATAGTGATCTTTGCAACTATGTCACATTTATTTGTAATGGTGTTCATATTAAAAATAGCAAGAAATCATTAACAATCAATGATTTAATTTCATTATTGGAATATAGGTTGATTAACTAACAATCAATAACTACTAAATTAGTATAAACAAATGACGTAATTACCTGTGTGCACGTGCTTTTGTAAATTTTAATTACATTGTACTTAAAAACATCATTGTTTTTATTAATCTGCGGCGTTTTAAATATCTCAATAATGGAAAATAAATGTGTTAGCCCTTGCACTTAACCCAAACCTGCTGCAATATCTAACCTACTGATTAGATTTCTGGTGCAGTAATAACAAAAAAACATCATTAAATAAATACTCAAGTTTGGAAGGAATGTAAATGAAACAAACCTATGATCATTAACTCTTAATGATGTCATGAACCTTTTTGCGAACGCCATCTAGGTCAAGGTACAAATGCTTTCACTAACAAGAGAAATTTCTCATTTGATGCCATGAATTTTTTTGCTACCTTGTTACCATGCAGACATAAAAACGCGAAAGTCACTATTGTGGCTAATTTGTGACAGTATGAACGTTTTAAAATGATCGATTTTTATTTTTAACAGATTGATGTTAACTTGTTAACGCTAAGGCTTTATTTTGACAACACTTAAGGCTGTAGTCACATTTAAATAACGTTGTCAAACAATTAGAATTTATTCATTCTTTATTATAAAGACTAAAGACACTGCCTGACATTTTATTTAAGACGACATCACGTGACTTTACAAATGGTTGATTACACCGTTTTGTGAACTTTATGGATAAATGCAATTGGTAAGTGTTAGGTTCAATAATGGAATTTCATCAACATATATGAGATATAATGTACATGTTAAGTTGTGATATTCCTATAAGGTACATTTACTCACATTTTCTCAAAGTTCAATATCACATTATTATCAAAGACCATTTCCAATAGTAAGAGAAATCCACGTATTTATTGTAAAGAAATGTACAGTAAAACCTCCGAATACCGGACACCCGCGGGACCGGATTTTTTGTCCGTTATTTAGAGGTGTCCGCTTTTTAGAGGTGTCCGTTAGAGGTTTTACTGTATTATTGTACAACAGATACAATCTTGTTTTCAGTTAAAATATTAATTGATTGTTTTATTTCATTGACAAATGTTATGATTGTTGTCATTTTAATGGTAAAGCAAGTTATCATTGCTACTGTACTCATTAACGTATGCTCAATACGTGGAAAATTTATTCCAATATCTAGTTTGAAAACTCGTTTTGTTCTAAATTTATTAAAAGAATGTACATTGTTTAGTATACATAAAAAGTTAAGAGAATTGGGAATTAATCGCATTATTTAATTCTACATGTACTCATCATTCTGTAATTTAGTAAAAGTTGAATAGGTAGGCCTACTTTTGACCTTCCGTCTAACTCATCAATTCTGAACACGTCGTACAGTATTTTCAATTCATGTAACAAAAGAGATTTTAGGAACAAAAAAACTGATTACCGCTATGAACGTCAGCTTACAGTGGCCTAGTGGCCAATATATCGTAAACAAAACTGACAAATGAAAGTCACCTTTAAGTGAACGTAGGTCAGTCGAGATTTGGGTTCAGCAACTTAATCGGGTTTTGCTCAGACCACACTATTTGGCTGTTAAGTGAAGACGCCTTTTAATCATGTACAAAACAATCGTGATCGTGTTGGGGTTGATGGCGATAACAACAGTAATTAAGGGGCTCCCTCTTGAAACCAAAGCAGCAACCACCAAAGCATCAGGTAGGTAATTATTGCAGTGGCGTTTCTAATTTAAAATGAAACAATATTTTTAAATAACATGCGTAATACTTAGATAACATAAGAAAACAGAACAACATGTATAGAATTTAAATATACTCAATAACTGTGACAGCAAATTTTAATCATAGTTTCCATTTAAACTAAACTAAAATATCGCAACAGGCAAATGTGCAAATCTACATCTTGTGGCCAAATATCTTCATTTAGGCAGTAAATTTATAACCAGATGATATGCCGCAATTTAGAATAATTACTGTCTAAAAATTATTTACACGTAACGTGTATTTAATTATGAACGCTAAGTGACTAGCTGCGTATTTATTTGAAAAGCTTTCGTATCACGGTTTGTAATCTGTATTTTCCTTTATTTGGCACTTCGGATATAAAGGAACATACAAATTACTGACCGTGATACAAATGTTTGTTGTATATATCTGAAATATATCTTAAAATTCTATCTGATATTCTATCTGAAGTCAACAACGGATTTCTAAAACGATACGATTATTATAATTCAACAAAAAAAAAATCGTAGTTAAAAATGTCTATTTCAGTCCTTAGTCGATATAAGCTCAGGAAATTAACCAACTAATATATAAAAAATTACTTCCGTTTTGAAACGCCATGCATTATTTATTTAGCAAACTTTCAATGCTAAAATCAGATCACTCCAGAGCCATCGTAATTCCATTGTGTCAGTTTTTTTAATTGTTAAGACTTAACAATCTAAACTTGCTAATGACGTAAGCCATTTCTCATCGATAGGCCCAAAAACCACATTCGATGCGCCATGTAAAATTGATGCCGATTGTGAACCCACGTTGATTTGTGCGGCCAGCAAAA
The DNA here is from genome assembly GCA_034700785.1 of Rossiulus vilnensis. Classification (NCBI taxonomy): domain Eukaryota; kingdom Metazoa; phylum Arthropoda; class Diplopoda; order Julida; family Julidae; genus Rossiulus; species Rossiulus vilnensis. The sequence continues at coordinate 59,704 of JAQIXS010000108.1, forward strand.
AGTGTTTCTTTCGACCACCACCTACACCAGTTCTTCCAGGTAAGTTTTGCAAAAGTGAAAATTTGCATTTACGAAATAATGTTAACCTGTTCAGGATCTTTAATAATTAACATTTTGAAAATAATATCTGAAGAGTGCCAAACCATAACTTACCAAGTACCAAACAATCAACTTTTGAGGAGAAGGAAAAAACAATAGTTTCGTGAAAAATAGAGATGGCACTTATCTGATTTCGTTCAAACGACAAAACGTTCAGACGTTGTCCACTAATTACGTTTAATAATGAAAACAGAAACTTTGTGCAACAATTGTTTTTGTGGATATTTTTCCAAACAGTCGTATGTGCCAAACGTATAAGCACCACATATAAACGTACAAAACGCCCTCTTCTCTTGCGGTAAGTAGGGCAGTAGCGCATTGATGGCATTTTTTCCTTTGTTTTGACGTCCAGGTTTTCAAACTAACTTATAAAAACATGTTTTTTCGAAGCACTGACATGGTTTCATGGGCTTAATTTTGGCTGATATTCTGCTGATATGAAACTGGATTAAATTCGCCGCTTCTACCACAAGTGTATTTCAAATCAATATAACCGATGCAATGATGTGCACTGGAATCGAGCAAATGATGAAATTATTAATTGGAACAATTTTGATATCGCAGGTAAAAAGTTAGCGGATGAGGGCGAGAGCTGCAAGCAGGACGATGACTGTGTGTCGTACCTGCAATGCGATACTGATGGAAAGTGCAATCTACCAATAGTTGGTGCTGCTCCTCCCATGGACTGCACAGTGTCTGGCTGTCCTGATGTTGGGCTAGAGTGCGATTCCACAACTCTTTCGTGCCGCAATTCAGGGATACAAATTTAAACGAACTGATTTATATGGTCGATATTACCAAACGACGCTACTTTGGTGACAGAAAATCCCTTAACTTTGCATGCTGGAGGCCAGTAAATAACTCGCAGATTGAACACAATCTTAATTACACACCCTGTATCAAGTTAAAGAGGCATAAATTAAATGCAAGTATTGATTTTTGTGTAACATTATTTCAGAACTTTCGTTCCTTGAATGATGAAGACCAAAGAAATGCAACGTCTCCATTTTCATGGGAAATATGTAACCACATTAAAAATAGCAATAATATAGTTGTTTTTCAAAACTGCAAATGTTGTTGTAAAAATAGTTCAATTGCATATTTCACCACTATGATTATGACGGTGATGTTCTTGTGCATTCGGTAACGACCTCCACCAAAGCCAAAGTTTCATTGTGTATTGGACTATACAGTGTACCAATGTTTCAATATACCGATTTCCTCACTTAAAAACCAATAACACATTGCAAATAAATCATACTACAAAACCAATGGGAACGCTATAACCGTTAGCCTACAATATAATAATAAATAGGATAATTAAGCAATCGTTCAAGAGACGTATGTATGCCAGTAATTTAACTTTCATAAAATGCAATCATCCTAAAGAATTTAAGAATTACACAAAAATCCATTTACATATTCTTGTTAAAATACTTAATTTCGCAACCACCGTCAGTTAGAAAATGCACTCGCAGATACTAAATAGGTTGTACGTGGTTGCATGCGACAAGCAGTTACATGTACATGTATACTTTTTTAAAGATAGACGACCCCAAGTGTGGTATTGAATCTTACGCGCTTGCATTCGCCCGAGGAATCTTTTGTAAAATTTTTGAAAGAGGTTTACTTTAAAAATACAAGATAAAATTATCATTGTCAAAACCATCTACATTTGCAAATGAGACTCAGATCAGATGTTATAATATGGGGTTCAACTCAATGAAACGATTTTGCTGCAAACTACCAGGTGAGGATTAAAACAGATTAAATTTTATACATGTATTTGCACATACATGCCATATACTGTAGTGTTAAGGTAATTTTCTAACGCGCTGAGTATACACTCAAACGACAACGACAACGAATTACAAAGACAAAGGCTGGTAGCAATGTTTAATTCCTCAAATTATTTAATGGATACCTCAGAAGAAACTTATCCTGATGCAAAATCGATTAAGTTACCTTATTATCTAAAACTTCTTGTGAAATTGATATTAGTCAAGCGTACTGTAGTTTGATGTATGCTACAAAGGGTGCCTAATAACGTTTTAGATATATTTTCTAAAAGTCACTTTTACCCAGTTTTTAGTCGTTTCTTTCTGTATTAAATTCCGAAATTCCATCTGACTATACGGACGTCCTGTTTTCTTGAACCCCGCCCTCTTCCCCCTTGTCCGGCAGTGTCCGGTTTTCGCAAACCCCTCCCCCTCCCTTCACCGGACGTTCTTTGTGGGTGACCCCAAGAATTTATGATACTTAAAAGAAAAATTTTGGATTGGCAGCTCAATGCAAAATAGCGTTTAATTGTTTACCACTGTTGATGATTTCTGTGCTTTCCCGAAGCAATTAACCAACAATACGAGAGTAACTCGCCATTTACCCAAACCGGTTTCATGTGCATCCGCACTTATGCAATCAAAGCCAGCAAAATAACCAACCCAAATACAGCAGCGATATATTTTCACAAATTGCAGCGACGTATGCAACATTAGAACTGCAACCAAAAAAATGATTCCCACGGGCTTCGTTATGGGAGTTATGCTGTTAACTACTTCCACTCTTGGTCACATAATAAAAGTCCATAACACTGATGCTTCAAATGCAGGTACGTCATTTTTGTTGCAAGTACAATACCGACATAGCCATAAAGTGAACGGACTCTTTCAACTTCGTTAATACGTGATACCCACTGAAAAACCAATCCCATATTGGTATTATTGCAATCTTTGCAGATATTTCCGAGGATCCCTGTCTAATAGATACAGACTGCCAGCGTTTTAAAGAGTCCACGCTCAACGATTCCAATACTGAAGTAGGCACTCCAGAACTGACGTTCCGAATTTTCTCATCACTAACCTGCGTGAATTATGGATGTCCTGAAGGAGCAGAGTGTGACTATCAAACCGAGAGTTGCCGTGCAGTTCTCACAGACATCTAGATGATGTCTAATGATGTGCAGAAAAGTGTCGAATTAAAATGGACTGACATAGCGCGTTTACAGAATATCACTTGATGAAACTATTCGTGAGAACTACACATTCGGCAATTGCCTATTCATTACTGTAACGGGAAAGCTGATGTAAAATGTGAGTTTTCAAGTGAATGTTCCTTTCCATTGGAGATTTGCAGTGAGAAGTATCCACAAATCAGAAAATCTTTAATCTTTAAGACTTGTTGACAATGAGTGCAATGTACTGCACCCTTTCGTCCTATGACTTAAAATGGGTGAAGTATTTGATGGGATTTCGATGACTTGAATAGAATGTTATAGCGTTCAAATGATTTCGATTTTTAAAAAACCAATGGGAATTATATGCAGACGTGCCACAATGATTTTCTATAAGATCTGCAAACATTCGATTTTGGTTTCCAGCAATAATAGTCAAAATAATCATACTGATTATGCACGTAGGGTTGATAACTGATATGAAACATTTCTACAATTGTATTTGTCATTGACAGTCAGTCCATGAATTTAGCAAAACCAGAAAATCAATTCAATTTTGTTTGTTTTTCTATGCACTCGTATATTGAAACTATTCAAAAAGTTCCATATCCCCTTCCATTTTGGGTTTCCTAGTTTAGGACTACTTTATCTGAGTTTTTAAGAAAAAATAACATTGATTTCAACAGCTGGAAACAAATCGAAATGATTTAAACGAGTTAACCTTGCATATAAACACTTTCGTGCGCTCGATCGCACCGCTTCTCAAATTGTGCCAAATAAACATTTAAAAATGACAAATACGAAAAATACCCAAATGGAACCTCTTCCTGTCAGCAGTTTCCATAACAGGCTAGCGGCACCTTTTTTTAGTATAGTCAAGGTCGTCACCCAGTTTTCCTTAGATATTACCATAAATAAACCATCAAACGCTTTTATAGGGTCACGCAAGTGCTTCAAAGAAAAGGAATGTACTAAACAAATTCTAATATTCTGACTCATTTGTTTGTGAGTTGATGTGCTACTGGTAGGAAGAGCAGGCCTGAAGAAGAGAGGACAAGCAGTCGTCGTGTTGGTCTACAAATGAAACTTTTAATTTCAAAAGCAGCTTGAAAGCGATTCTCCAGTGTAAGGACTTTATAAAGTAGAAATCGAAACAACGAGGAAGTACCATGGCACCCAGAGGAATCTTCTTAATAGTCTGCACATTATGTCTGTGTTCTACGTTTACAACTGTGACGTCAGCAAGGCTCTACAAGGGTTTGGTGATCGGTGATCCTCGCGAGAATGAAGCCAAAGCCATTGGAGCCCAGTTTCCCGACCAGGATTCGCAGAACGTTTCATTCAGTGTGGTCACCTCTAGCATTTTGCGAATAATACAACCCAGACTGAACGACATCAATTCGACGATAGTGTAGTTGTTGTGAAGCCCTTCGCAGCCAAACTTTCGAATTCACGTTCCCACAACATGATTATTTTAAATCTATTGATACTTTTGTACTATCGTATTGTAAGTCCTATTCATTTCCAGTTATTTTCCACTGCAATATTTCTATTCGACTGAATATTTTGCCAAATTGAAATAGGATCCGACTCGTTTGTTTCGACCTGATATTATACTCGTCTCAAATGTACTGTACGTCCAATTTATTTTTATCTCCATTTATACCATAACTCTAAGCCTATGCAGAGAACGATGAAAGCTGCCTTTAAATATCCGACAACTTTCGTGTTTAAAGAAAAATAGAATCCTCTTTATCGCCCCCATTTCATTATCAAATCCTACAAACGCTAAACGCTAAAAAACATTTATGTAAAATAAAACGTATTTTATGCATTGTATTGCAGCCTGCTTTATAATATTTAAATTGCACATTATATTGTGGAATGATTCAGTTTGTTAATATTCACATAAAAAATATTTTCTTAAGGGCAAAATGTGTTTTATTTTAGCCACCGGTAACTCAGGTTTACAGGAAATTTCAAAACCTTCAAGACACTAATCAAACCAATTTAATTCAGAGGTTTATTGAGCCGTATATAACTACGTAGTATAAAGAGTTTTAGTGAATGCAGTTGATATTTTGGAAAATGTAGTATTCCGCAAGTTAGCGAATAAGCAACATTTTCCATCCTTATACGGAAATGTACATGTTCTGGCTAACAATTAGTGGGTACGAATCATACATCACGTACACGCACATTGTTCTTAGCACGTAATCTTTTTGCATATAAGTAGGCCTACCTGTATGCAGTTACATGCATATTCGTCATACAGAATTTAAAAACGTAATACACCAAATCAGATGGTATTTCCTGTCTGACGGATTGGTGTTCGCAGAGATGTTGGAATACCGATGATGCACGTAGGCTACCCCATGCAATGTTGTTTTACAGAAACGGATCAATCTTCAAGCTACAAAAAAATGTGGCCGTTAACAAAAGACGTCTATAGAACAACTAACGTTTTTATCTACTTCCACCTAGACTATGGCACTTAGTCCAACACTCCCTTCCTGATCGTCCCAGGTTATGTGTAGTACAAATACTCTTGATTTGATCTAAATTTAGTTGGACAAGAAGCACGCCATTTGAATAGGAAAAAGGACCAAAAACTAATGTCACAAGTAAACTAATTAATAGTTTTACACATTTTCTTTTTCAGCTTTTGTTGTAAATACTTAATTTGTCATATGCAGTTGTAGGTTTTTCCAAATTTTCCCCTATACTAGGCGTTCCTTTTGTTATATGAAAATGAATACATGGAAAATAATGGTGAAATAGCCAAATGGATTTACGGAAGTTACAATCCACGAAAGATGAGGGGTGCTAGCGGCAGTCTTGTTAAGGGCGTCAGATATGTTTGCACCTGCTCTGAAACCAATCCAACTATTCAATACGATATCACTTCCGGATTCGTGAATTGTTAACAATTCCCGGACATCCTGGAACTCTACCCAACCGAAATTTGACCACGCAAAAGCATCGAGTAGAAGCGATAGAGCTCTTAATTCAATGTTTCCAGGTCTGGGCAATCATACACCGTACATTCTCAAAACTCAATAAATTTTGTATAAATAGTCGTAAAGAGAAGAATCGTAATCACAATAGCATCAGAACTGTACGCAAGGACTGCAACAAAAACATGATTTCCACAAGACTCATCATCGTAGTTATGCTGTTAACCGCTTTCATTATTTGCCAGGCTGATATGTTTCCATGGATCCATGGAAGTAAGTCTATATTTATACCAAGTATTGAAGGTTTTTTTTAAACTATAATCACATTAATATACATATCAGCAAAATATAGTCTCTGGTTTTTAAAGTCTAATTTTTGCATAACGCATGTCAAGTCAAGTCGACACTTTATAACAAAGTGAAGGTGACTTGCATGGAATTAAAAAGAATAGTAACGTATCTCAAGACTCGATTACCACAATCCTATATAAGTTTCATTTTCATTTGTTTTCTTGCAGGTAAAATAATGTTTAAACAGCCCTGCGATACAGCCGAAGACTGCTGGAATGAAGGAAAACACTTGTACTGCGATACTTGGACAAAAATATGCGAGCGCATTCCAGGTTAAGTGGGTACCAAAAGTCCGAACTAAATACATGCATAACTGTCCGAAATACGCAAATTTCTGACGAGAAAACGTCATACCGCCCAAATGTTGAAAGCGTTTTGAACACATCGTAAAACTGCAAATTACACATTTATTATGTTATACATGTACTTTTTTTTATATTCACAAGTTATTTCTTTATTGGCAGTAAAAATAACGTGTGCAACTTATTGGGTATTTTTTTCGAACACTTATTTGACTGGTTTGAATTTGCTACCAATTAGGACTGTGTTAGTAGTCATTGTCTTTCTCTATAAATGGTGTTCATAATGAATAAGTCATAATGGTTACTATTAAACGCGATATCAAGTCTGGTTTCGGGTAATGCTAATAAATAAAATATGGGTGGCCAGGGCCTTTGTTCCCGGACATCCTTGAATTCTACCTTGCTGAAATCTGAGTGAAAACGACGGAGCTCCATTGTTTGATAGGTCTGGCTGATGCTATAAATTCGCCCCTCTTTACGAAATTTTATGCAGAGTGCTATAAAAAGAAGATTAGCCATCTCAATATCACTATAATTGAACGCAAGGAAGCGCAACCAAAAATGATTTCCACAAGACTCATCATCGTATTTATGCTGTTAACCGCTTCCACTATTAGTCTGTCGGCATCAGGTATGACAATTTCCTTACATTACACATAACAATCAACCAAAATTATTTATCAAGAAATTGTCTAGTTCTTAGCAGTGGTGTAGGGCTAAATTTTTTTTTACCGGAACGCTCTTGTTCCGGCTCGTAAAAAAGTACCGGAACGCCGTACCGGCGCGTTCCGG
>JAQIXS010000109.1:0-67011 GCA_034700785.1 Rossiulus vilnensis
TTTCAGTAAATCTAATTCCCCTAAATTAAGCCAAAAACTCAATTATAGGGTTAAAATCAGGTAAACAACCATCATCAAGAATAAAAGATTTTTGAAAAGTAGTATTAAAAAGGTTTGCCTTAGAAGTATCATCGACAGCCATATTCTCCATAGTTCCCGATAGCGGCGGAATCACTTAGATAGATTTAAACTTTTTTGATATGCTTATAAAATCAAGCAGTAGAATTGGAATTAATTATATCCTCTTCAATATCGTTGATGTGTTTTAAAACTGCTTGTTTATATAAATTTGAGGCATGTTTAAAAATGATAATTTTGGGGTGATGGAGAGAATTTTTACCTTTCCCAGGCCCTAACTTTCACTCTTAATGCCCTTCTGCTCAATGCAGACGACTTGCACTTAAACTTTCTCTACAGCGGCACATTTTGAGCACATATCACTTAAAACATATACAAAAATTGTCCACATATTATCTATGGAATGAGCTCCTGTAAAGCAATCGTCCCAGTTAATGGGAGATAAAAATGCTAAGGCTGACGCAATGTCCATTTTCTGAAAATTCCTACGCTTAACAAATGGCACAAAAAAGGATGGATTTTAGTAAAGTGAACAAGACAGGAATATGAGGAGGATGGTCACTCAGGGATAAAGGGGCCTGAGGAGAGATTTTTGCAATCAGTGTAGGTGAATCACAAAAAAACAGGTCCAAATAATGATTTCCCTTAGTAGGGAAAGTCAATAATGATTTCCCTTAGTAGGGAAAGTCAGTAGCTGTTGCTGACCAAGACTGGCCATGAGGTGTAAAAATGCATCATCATTACTTGATGATGCCGACTTTAGACTCCAGTTAATTGATGGCTTGTTAAAGTCTCCCATTATAATGACTGCGTAACTAACGTCTACGCTGAGACGGACCGGGTACGCTCTGCTGACAATAAAATTTAGATGAAGGTAGACTCGTCTTTACAAAAAGAAACACCACCTCCTCTCCCAATTCGATCACTTCTATAAAGGATGTAGCCCGGTGGAGTGAAGAAGGCATCTGGAAGGGATGGGTTCATCCAGGTTTCGGTCAAACCCAGACAGTCCAAACTGGTGTGAGTAAGGTAATCAGACACAATTGATCTCTTATTCACAAGACTTCTTATGTTCATAAAACACACATTTAGCCCAAAAGGCTTACAGATAGTGTCAGGGATCGTTTGGAGGCCTAGAAGATGCCAATCCACCTGGCTGAGTAGCAGCAACATTAAGTCCGGGACTTTGGCTGCTTGGCTGAGTGGCAGCAGCAATAGAGAATCCAGGATTCTGGCCGGAAAAAAGGAGAACATTCATGTATATGTTCACTGGCCAGAATTGCTCAGAGAGAACAGTCGCAGAGTCATATTATTTAATCCGCAAAAACACGGATGTTGAAGCAACACCCCTTGCTGTTAAAATGTTTACACAATCTAACACTGTAATACCTTGAGATTCCACATAGGCCTTAACCTCAACATCAATCCCGGATTATGACTCGGAAGAAAGATTTCCTACGTAAATTCTTGATGTTGGAAGTTGGCCTCGAAGCACTGAGTCCACTTTAGTCCCTTAAATTGCAGTGATTCTTGAATCCCTTTTCTTGAGTGGTCTTCGTTGTCTTGGAAAAAACTGATTATCCTTCTGCTCGCCAAATGACATGGCCTGAGGTTTTCTTACTGCAGAGCAAGTTGAAGATGATGTTTGATTGTATCCCCAAACCTAGGTGAAACCACCTTTCCTGGTTTGGAGACTACTTCAGCATATGTTGGAGATGTCATTGGAGCGCAGCAATTTCGTTCCAAGATTAGTGTTTCAATGGTAGCCATTCTTTTATTAAAAAGTTCTATTAAAATTTCCAATTTCGGCGTCAAGGACGCTTCGTTAACGAATTGACCTTGGGCAGTATCAAAGTTATGGCTGGAATTTGGCCAATGTGCAGAATCAAAGAGAAGATTCACGTTTTGTAATAAGTTCTCCAGGTTATTTTTTAACTTAACTTTATCTGCCCCACTAGCAGATTTCTTATGACAGACATTTAGAAATATCCGATCAAGGTTGGTTATAAAATCCACTATGTAATCACAAGATTTTTCAGGGGCCAGGCAATGTGTTTCCTTGTCAGTCGCCATTTTGAAGGAGGTGATATTTCGAGTCAGTTTGGACAAAATTTCTTTACAATCAAACGATTGTTAGTTCTAATGCACAAGCTCGTATAGTTTGTCATCGTGCATTACGCAAAATAAATATAACTATGGTTGAAATCTGTTTGACGTGCAGGCATGCCTAACCCATTAAGCTGCTCAGGAAACCCACTCAAATTAAACAATGCAGATTATGCATTTATCGAGATTTATTGTCAACGTCATCATCTACATTTTAATATTTTATTTAGGGTTGTATATGCGATATGTTAAACCATTTCAAAGTTCGAATTAAATTATCTAAATAATCTGTTTGGAAAATTCAATTATTTCCCAGACACTTCCTTGTACAGATGACAGCGTGTCAAGTTTTCTCGGAATATTGATAAGGGCTGTTATCTTTGATAAAGTTTTCAAGTTTTAAATTCGGCGTGCGTTTTGTGAGCAGTCATTTCGTTGGTCGTGTCCAAATGGAGCGGAGTAGATCCCTCTCGTTGTATAAATTGACAGCTGTCAGAATAATAGTGAACTTGTGGAATCTGACTAACTTCAACGATATTGATCCTCGAGACTACGTGCCCAAGAAGGACAGACTGGAGAAAAACCGTAGTACCATCGTCGATAAAATATCACATCTTCCTCTTCCGAACACGGTGCAGGAGGAAATGAAAACCCAGGTGTTGCCAATAGGATTGCGGATCTTGGACTGGATCCAATACCACGAGTGCTTCTTCAACAAACCTGCCTATTCTGCCAGAGATTTCGTGCCTCACATCACGTGGACCCCAATCGGCACCATCGACCAGCCAATTACAGGTGAGGCGCTGATGGGCAGTGACTACCTGATACCAATGGACAGATTCCAACTAGCGTGCATTTATTGCCAAGAAGAGCGGATATGGACTATTTGGCGTCAATTGGGGAGCGTTGAGATCACTGCATTCGTGTCCAGCAAGCAGGAAAGCCTACCGATCCTGGTGGGCTTCTGGTACCACCGGTTGACAGGCGATTTGGACAAAATACCACCTTTGGACGCAGATGTCAACCCTCAAGAGCACCCCGACAAATACGGATTCGTGCTGGCAGTCAGCACCAAAAACGAGACAGCCGTTCGCTGGTTTTGGAAAAAAATCGAGTCCGAGCTCAGACCCGAAGAAAGAGAAAACTTTCTGATCGATGGAGTTGTGTATCTGGCCAACCAGCGACCAAACCTGATTCACACCCCACCATTGAGCTTCTCCAACGAACACTGCGCTTCGATCCTGCTGTTTCTTCTGGAGCAAATCAGTGAAGCCCAGATCAAAGTCCTGGGAGAAAAGCTGTCAGCGATGGACGGGAATGCAGAGCTCCTGAAGTACTTGTTGGACTGGCCTTACCAGAAGTGCCTGGGCAAACTGGCCAGGCTTTTGAGAGGAAGTTTGGGTCCAGAAGACTACGTCAAAGTCCTGCTGAAAATCATCGATAAAATCGAAGACGTCCACGAAAAGGACTACGACTATCGTGGTCTCTACGCCAACTTCTGGGGTGAGAATTCGGCTCTGAACGAACGTCTAGGCCACGCCCAAATCACCCAGCTGTTGGTCAGGCTAATAAATATTGGTAACGTCAACTGCAACAGGGACGTTGATAACATCATATCCGTGATAGGCGATACCAGCGCTGGGGAAAAGCAGAAGCTGGCGACGGACGAGGACAGTCTGCAGAAAGTGTGCTTCGCTCTGGTCAAGCGAGGCTTGTGGTCAGTCCATGAATTGCTACTGCTAAGCTGCGCGGGGGGTGAAAATGATCTGAACGAGCAGAAGTTGAAGGTGTTCAATCTAGTGGGGTTAAACATTTGCAAGGACCTGATCGTGAGACAGAAGAGTTGGAATTTGGTCCACGAGTTTGCGAAGTGGTCAAATTTGCCCACAGAAATGACCGCAAACCTCCATCAGCAATTGGAAGAGTACGAAGCCGATTACCATGAAAGATTGAGGAACTGCAGGAGCCGGAAGCGCAATGCCGTCAGCAAATACGGAGCGCAGCTGACCAAGAAACTATCCCGTTAATCGGCTGGGATTACTAGAAGCTGGCGTCATTTGACACTGTCAAGGTTAGTTGTGTTTGTGTACGTCAATCGCGCGTGATATGATATGAATGCAAACAAGAACAGCGGGTTTAGCTTCTCAGTACGTGTTCACTGGCGTCAAGGCATACGTAATACGAGCATTAACGCATTAAATCTGAATAAATATTTGTGAATATTTCGAAAATATTTTGTTTTCAATTACAAACCATCTTCCTGGAACTGTTATTTCGAAAATGTTACATATTCCTTATTTTCGAAGGAGATGCAGGAGTTTGACAGCATTAAATAATCAAAAGCATTATCGGTATGTATGTATAGTTTACAAACTGTTACATAAAAATGACAAAAAACTGAACAAAGCGCAGGCAAAATTCTTGTTACAATGAAGTTTCGTTCTAATTTATACATTTTTCTAAACATTTTTATTTATTATGGATTATGGATTGTCGGAACGACTGCTACTTTCGTGGAAAAATAGATGGTAACGTATCTACACAGTATAGGCCTATATACTCGACGCTATTATATGATGCTATACTTGTTCAACAAAGCTGACAGATGCCATAGAAACATTGCTTAGAAAAAAAAAAGAAACTTAAAATCTTATCTTTATAGATAGAATTCTAAACACTGATTACTTACAACAGATAATATTGTTAAGTTATGGACTATCTTTATAAATTAGATTTACTACAGCAATGCTATTTCGACCTAGCACCTTATGAAATCTTAGAATTGCCTTTTTTTTCCAAAATAATACGCGTAAATCAATAACCTAGTAGTGACACTTTGAAAGCAAAAAATAGTTATCGTTGATAGGCAGGTCTACATATAGATTTGTAATTCAAGTATGACACATCAATGCCCCATCGCTGTCTTTAGCAATTTAATTTGTATTACACACTCTGTCAACACCCTAACAACATGCACTGTGAATTCCCAGATGTGGTTCACTGATTATGATCAAACGGGTTTCTTCCAATTAACAAGGGGCACTGACACAATGAATCAGCTAGTGATACACCAGTCACACGACTAACCCCATTCATTCGATAAATGACAGTTTGCATTAAGTCCGATTAGTGTAATTGGCGATTATCCCTGTAGACACTTTTTATTGCTAAAGTTGCACTCGGTATTAATTGCAGAGAACTTATATCGTACGATAAATTTCTCACTACCAATGATGCAATGTATTTTGAAAGCCTGTCGATCCTTTCTCATTTTGTTTACTTCGTTCAGGGTCACGAGATTCGCAGGTCGCTCGGAGTTAATGCAAGGATCAAAACAAGCCATTGAACTGAGAGAACATATGCAATGTCAACCACTTCACACTTTAACGTTCGCTCGGATTCAAACACTGATAAACAAACGAGTTTACGATGAGGCATATGGCAGGGTGAAAGTACATGTATATGGGTACGCAACCAGCTTTCCCAAATTCATTTCGCCACCTGAAGGATGTATGCTAGGAGGTTCCAATAATGGTACGTACGAATGTTCGTAATTGCACGCACATCTATCCTGTTTATTAACTGCGTAATAAGCTAAAATAACAACGCAATTCCATGTATTGCTTTCTTCAGTGTTATACGCAAGTAGATAGGGACATGAAATGTTAAAATCTGTTATTTTTCTGTTTGTCTACGAGTTACCACAGAATTCAATATTTACTATATTGTATGAGGTTTAGGTTATACCATTTATATTTACATGTTTGAGGCATACGTGTACTGTACATTTAACTAGATTTATATGCAAAGGGAAACTAGGCCTATAATATAGCAATGCAGTACATATTCAAGAAGGGTGTTTTTAGTTATAAATATGTGGTCATATAACCAAGTTACATCAACCTGAAAAACCTTGAAATGTAAACATTATTATTATTATTATTATTATGAACACTTTTCAGAATTATACCGAACCGAATGACATTGAGAATTATATGAAACCGAAGAATTTTAAGCTTCCTTTTTATACACGTAGATTACATTATACACAGACATGTTTGTACAAAGGACATACATACATGTCAGAAAGTAGTTGTATGCACATGGTTTGTTTAAATCAAAATTTCATATAGATTTGCTTAGATTAATCCTAGATTACCTGAGTTTTAAGGTTTATTGGACACGCAGAGCTAGGAGCAGAATGGGCTACACTTTACAAACCGATTCAATTCGAATCGGACATATCAGATTTATTTGATTAATTTGGATCGTACTCAATCAATTGTCAGTTGATGAAATATTCAACAAATGAATTCCTTGTAGGATGTTCTAGAAATGCCTTCGCTAGAGAGCCTCGCCATGATGAAAGTGGCCGTGGAAATCTGGAGTCACCCTGACATCAAAGAAGCCATTGCAAGGACATGCTTGGGACTCATTGAGTGGTGGAAATTATGGGATGCGATAGAAAAGGATGTCGGAATCAAGATTCAACAGTTAATGCTGCCTCGCACTCTGAAGGTGGAGCTGTTTATCATCATCCAACAAATGGGATTGCATCTGCAATTGTGGTTTAAGAATTACAACAACCTGTTCAAGTTTCCAGAGAAAACCACCAGGGCGTTCGTCGCCAAACTGCGCTGGACGTCAACAGGACAAATAAACGTCAGGAAAACGGTCGAATTACTGCTGGACAGTGACACATTAGACCTGAGAGATAGTTACACTTTCGTAAGCAATTATCGATTGGGTCATCGCCTTGATTTCGTTTGGGATAAAATGAGTACTGAGTGCTATTAGGCAGTTGGATTAGGAGGACCTGTGTGTAAATGTGTTGTTGTTTTTTAATATTAAATAAGTTATTTCCTAATAGCGTGATGTTTATCATTGCACAGATAACGATAAAGTGTGAATGATGTAATGTAGACTGCATCGAAATACAGTAAAATCAACGATAAAATGAGCGTATATTACCAATAAAACCAATATAAAATATTTTCTAAAAAATACAGCAGTCTTGAGATACATACCGAGCTTTACAAGGGCTCTACGTTTTCTCGCAAGCATTTTCAAAACAATCAAAAAAATTTCAAAAAATGATAATTATATTCGCAGTTATTTTCTGCAGTATTTGGTAATGCATCATTGATTTTAGGAACCTACAGGGTTGGTATTTAATTATATTTAGCTTATGATTTTTAAACATTTATAACAGAGTTATCCATCCAAGTGTTAGCCTTATTTTAACTGATATTTAATATTCAATTTTAATTGCAAAGTTTTGCATCATAAAAACGAAATTTTTTTAGTGGAATGGAAACCTTTGGCATTACATTTTCTCGTAAAATGATTTTATTTTCTGAAACTGTAACAGGATAAAATGTAATTAAATAAATTAGCCTTAGGTAAATGACTTTTCAAAAAATATCAATGAATTGACTGATTCAAATTCATATTTGCTTTAGAGGAAGGCCAAGTCAAATAGCTTACAATCACTACAAGTAGATGGCGCCTGAAACGTGAAGTGCGTAGTGCAAATAAAGCACGCTGAACAGAAAGAGGTGCATTTGGATAAAATTTAGCCTCGAAGAATCGGCGAAACCAGCCACCTATTTATGTTAACCCACGCAAAATTCAGACAAATCGCAACAACTTTGGTAAACATCCAAAGTTCACAATTAAATTTGGGTCGTCGCGAATGATGCGAGTAAGCTTGACGATAATGGCTTATTACATGTAGTATCAATTTACTAAGCATAAATGCATGTAGCCCATTTTGATGCAGCATGCTAACTTTTAATAAATTAGTATTTCATACGTACATTTCCAAGCGCTTATGCAACCCTGCGTGAGAAAATTTCATCACACCACGGTGGCATGTAACATCTCTTGTTCATGTTTAGATTGCCATATTGTACGTGTCTGGCAAAATATGTGTCCTCCATTAATGAAGAACATTTGATTAGCGGGTCAACAACCCTTCATGGAACAGGTAGACAATTATACAGGGTGTTTTATAAAGCTCCGCAACAATCTTAGCACAAGATTACGAAAGCAGATGGTGAGGCATTGCATTAACAACATCGCCAGACCCCAAAAACACGTGAATTCACAATAATATGTTCTGACGTTATTTAATCCATCTAGTTAGGATTCCCACATAAAAAAATAGATATTTTCTGAAATGCATTTTAGCCTGAAATGATGGTTTTAAAAATTAATTTCATAGAAATGGCCATCATTTCAGGCTAAAATGCATTTCAGAAAATATATTTTTTTTATGTGGGAATCCTAACTAGATGGATTAAATTTCGTCAGAACATATTATTGTGAATGCATTCAAATTACAATACGGTATACATTTTCACTGCTTTCATTATCTGTGTTTGTTTCACTTTTAGATTGGCCATTAATTCTTACATTGGCCATTTTCAGATGGCTATGCATTTGACGTTAACACTGACCATTGGGGAAAATCCCATGATTAGCAACTTATCGGCCATTCTGTGCAAGTTCATTTATAAATTTTAATACGTGCATAGATTTTTAAATGTTTGCAAGCCTGCCAGCTCATGGATGCTTAGATGAGCCCTCGTCCATGGGAACAACTTTTTCATCTCCTTATACGGCAATTTTTTTTCACGAACGAAAACTTGAAATAAGATGTTCAAAACTGAGAGAACGAGCGAAAACGCAAATCGTGTGAAAACCTCACTGGGTCAAGGACAATTCACCGCCGAATTGATTCACGTTAATTTGGACGAAATTTGCCAAACCGCACGCCGAAGGGTCTCATTAGTTTTCAGCTTAAAACTACTGTTAACTGCCGCTAGGTCAAAGGTGACAACGACCTCCGCAAAACAACTGAAGGTAGCGGCCTTGATGTGAGATGGGAATATCCATGGCGATGCCGTGCCACCTACTCGTTCATTTTTCAAGTCACGTCCACCCGGAAGTGCAGTTTGACAAATGAAGATGAGCACATTTCGCTTTTCCATCCAGACCTCCCTTTCGCACCTACTTAATGCAGAAACCACATCCGAGAAAAGCCCCGATCTGGTGTCCTGAATAACTGCATGGCTCACATAGCAAACTGGTGCTAATAAGAATTAGCACGGTTTATAATGATCCTCCCAATTCCTGGTAGGTAAGGCTAATTGGAATTTCACTTATGGACGGTCCACTTTGCCCTTTTTTCTGTTTTTTCCCAGCGCCAGAAGTTAATGTAGATTTCCACGACACATTTATTTAGAAAATAAATATGCTGGACCATACGAAATACTTAGATTTCTATCATTCCGCGATCAAGATCTTCAATTAAGATTTACAGTGTAAATGTACAATGCACATGTACACGTACATGTATGTATTTAAGTTCTCAAGACAGAACTATCCCCTATTTAAATTTAATGCTGGAATGCTCATGCTCACCAAGGTTTTTGTTTTAGATGTCAACTTCAATCTTTCGAAGACATCCATCCTTGACCAAATAAACTCGTTGACTAAGCTCTTAGCATTGCCAAATATTCGCAGAGATAGCAATGACAAATCTAAAAAAACTTTCCAACAAAACTACCCATTAAATACTGTATATGCCATAGATATTTCGTACATTTACATGTTAAACTACACATGACAAACTACTGTGTACACAAGAATGCAATATGTCAGCTGTAAGAAGCAGGATACGAAAAGATTTTCAAAGCAATTTAAATAATTCATTTAAAAAAATTAACTTACTATAAAAAAACAAGCACTTATAGACTTGGGATGCAATCAACAGGGGGTCCCAGAAGTCCCTGTTTATGTCTACGAAATCGATTGAATTTATAAAAATCGCAATGACATGATGGAATGTTCAAAAACATTATTTGCAATAGCTTAAAATATTTATGTGATTTCTAGTAAAGAACGAATCCTTGGCATAAAATTTAATGGTTTTTGACAAAAGCCGATGATTTTTAACGGGTTCCGCACGCCGAAAAAATAATGGTTTATTGTTTCAAGAAAAATACACCATCAATAATATCATCAGGAAATGTGATTTTGGTATGCTGAGAATTATCCCCAACCTTGTATTTTATGTTCAGACATTTTAGAACATGAAACAATTGTTACATTTGACAGGTTTACTTATCAAGGCACGCGGTCAGCACTATTTTCGCACCCAACTAGAAACTGTTTTCGAAAACAGGAACGAAAACTACAAAATGACCAATGACACGAGAACGAAATCGTGCATTTAGCTCGCAGTGAATGTATGCCATTGCAGTTTCTAACTTTCGTGTTAGATATCGCAGAGGTGTGCGGGTCATTTAATTAGCGGGTTTTAATCAGCGGCTGAGTTGCACTTCCTGTTTGCTAATGTCTCGCAACAACGTCTATACAATCTCGCCACAGTTCACAACTTGCATAAAACGCACACTTTGATTTCAATCAATAAATTATACAACGATTGCGAGAAAACCCAATGGATGCAACACTCCACTTTCGATTTCTAGGACGGTCGTGCATTTTCGAGAATAATTTACGAGCCTATTTTACAGGCAACATTTCGCATAGCAATAAATTACTCCATTGATATACAACTCGGTGTTTCACTCGAAACATTTCAAAGCGCTGATTGTTATTGGCGCGATCCTGAAACCAGTGTGAGGTTGTAAGACATAAAACCACTCTAGATATCTAACCCCAAAATCGTCCATTTGGATTTCACGAAAGCGCGATCAGTTTGACCCAAACATGACGCTTCTACTCGATGAATCCAATTTCGATCAACTGAAGGCAATAAAAATGTGCACTATACGACCCGGAACCTTTGCTATGGATTTCCATGTTGCGAAAACCAGCCTCTACCGAAATAAATCCAATCTAAATCTGCCCTGAACAAAGTAATAGTTTTGGCCTAATTCATTGGTTAAGTTGCATAATTTTGTGCACATTTATGGAGCTTGGTAATAAATGAATTCGGAATAATGGATTTCTATATATTGCCATTTTATTAAAATCTCGAATTTCCGATCGGGTTATAGAACACTAATGGTCATGCAGAGGGACATCCACAAGGGCGCCTGTCAAAAACGTCGATCCGATATCATAATGACGCAAAAATATGCCGTGCAGTTTTGATTTAAATTCTAGCAAATTTGAAATCCAAAATAAAAGTTTCATTCCCACATAATACACGACGTAAACTATATTTTGGGGTATTCGGCTTTCGACCTTATAAACAATAGATTATTAACACCTGGTGGTTTTTAAATGACGTTAATTGAGAGCATTGTTTTTAACAAATCGTCCTTTTGTGATACTTTTTTAAACAAGTCATTAAATCGGACAAAAATGAACAATGAGTAATTTCTCTTTATGGAACAGGATGACGTACGTATAAAAAATTAGTGAAAAAAAAACCCGGCATCTGTGGTCGTTATTATCAGGTTTAACTTTGATCAGGAATTAGCTCTCGCACGAGACAAGAACTGCTTAACCGAATTTGCTGACCCCTTACACACTGAAATCCATAATCGTGCAATTTGTCAGAATTTCCACCTCGGACGTCCTTCATGACCGGCCCCCTAATGCAAAACTTTGTTTTTGCATCTGTTGCAAAACTTAAGCAGCAGGATATATAAGTTTCAAATTTATATTTAGTGAAAATTCGAAACTTAAGCACTTGTTCTTGGTGGTTATTGAAGCACGTTTTGTTTTGTCAAGAGCTCACCACAGGTGCGTCAGAAAATTCCTCTTAAAATACTTCCTGAATTGTCAAAATATCCCTCGCGTAAATTATACACGGGGTTCAATATCTCATATACGAATAATAGCATCAATAGATTAGAATCCAGCCATGGTATCAAGTTAGGCCCAGCAGGCAGAACCAGTCATTATTTCTGAAAGTCCGCTGTTTTATGTGAATTTCAATAGAATCTGATAAGTTGAAAGAAAAAAAGGCAGACAGCTATGCGATAAAATAATAAACGGAGAGTGAATAGCATCTCATGCAGATCCATGTCAACCATTGGTTCTTCAACCAGACAACAAGAAAATTTGGGTCGAATTCGAAGAATGGATAAAGAAAGCCCTCATCGCAAATCAAATTCGCAGATGCCTAATTGCAACGTTGCTTGCATAACCAGCATGCACAAAAATGTAATCTTGTAAAACAGCACTTGCTTATCACTTGTATTAAACCCTTCATTATTCAAGAAAAAATGCTTTGGCATTTATGGTAAATGCGCGGTAAGTGCACTCGGTATAAAAGTGGTTATTGCACTAACAATGCGGACATACTGAAGGAAAATTAGGTGAAAGCATCTTAACCAATTTTAGTTATTCACAATCCTAATTGTTTGTTGCTTTAAGTGAAAGTTGCATCATTTGAATAAACAGTTTGAAACCTGTCAAACTCTTCAGCTCGTAGCTTGCGATATACATTTACAGGGTGATAACAAATTAAAGTGAAATATACACTAAAACCTAAATGCTGATACATGTATCATTCCAATGAAACTTGCGTTATATATAATAATCCTTGAGCAATTCAATACAAAGAGGATAAGTCTGCAACGTAATCATAATGAGACTTGCAGTAAATCTTATTTAGTACTGGACTAAAAAAACAAAAACGTGTTCTCCAAATTAATATCCGTATTATTCAACTAGTTGCAACAACAAAATAACATTTTAACATTTTTATGTGCTTGAATGTTTTCTCTGCGTTTGATAAACGGGATGGATATGCCATACATAACAACCTTGGAACACAAATCAAGCGCCCACATATTTTACATAAGACTAGAATTTTGCATTAGTTTTTCCCCCTTGTGGGAACTGGGAAACGTTTGAATACCAATTCATACGTGCCACACATATGTGGAACAAACGTTTTTTTAAGCATGCTTACTACAAGCATGCCTACATGTATAAACAAATGGGCATATATTGTCTGTCAAGGTAACATAACGCTGTATATAGCTCAGTTGCACATGGAAGAATTTTTACTTCGAAATTCTGAATCGTAGGGAAATTAAGTCGTAACATGTAAAAGTGTCACATCGTTGACAATGGGGTAAGTGCTATTTACATGGCGTGCAGTTGCCATCGCGGACTTCAAAAATGGATGTCAGAAATTAAGCGACTAAACACGCACAATCAATTAACGCTATAAGATTCCCTCTTCCCAAATATACGATACAAGCTAGTCTAGCAACCAAACCCCTTTGGCACACAAAAATCGTTCTAGGCAAAACCCATAGAAGCAAAACTTTACATCAATATTAGCTTTAAGAACCACCTGTTAAAACGCAAATAAATTAATTCTACTTATCCCCAATTTCCTTCTGCAGAACACTCATAACCATGGCACCAATATGAAGAACCTAACTGGAAAAAAAGACAAACCCGAAATTATTTTCAATAAATCGAATGCTAACGCATTTTCGCATGCACTATAGGGCCCATTTCAAATATTTTTATTTACTTAATCTCGACCTAAATAGAATATCTGCACTTATGAGCATTGCAGAAAAAAATAATTCCCATTCATTCGACCAATGCCAGCAATAGTGATAACAATGGTCACTACTTAGAGGGTTTGTGTCAATCAACACATTTTGTAAACACCTTCGATTCTTACTCCCGCGATTTCATCATGATTGGCCAGGCTCTAATAACATTACCAATTATTTATAGAAGTACTGTTTACATACTAATGTCATTAAACGACAGTTAAAACGACATTTGTATACGTGTAGCATGTATCACTGCGTTAACATTTAATAAGTGTCAAGAGTCATGAACACGATGCGCTTATGTTGTTGCAAAACAATTTCAATGTTCAGCTAACGAATCTGTTTAAATATAGAATGGCATATATTTGAGGTGGCATTATATACACACCAAATGCATGCGCCTTGAATAATGATCCATTTTAATAATTTAAGAAACTGGAATTTTTTTTCTAGAAATAAATAATATTAGATGAAATCTTTGCGTTACTGCTAAATAAAAATATAGTCTCAAGTCTTCAATTTATGTTTTGTACTCAAGATTATACTAAACGTTTGTTGGGAATTTTAAAAATACAATTATATATATAGTATGTCCTCATTTCTCTAAAGTACAGCTTTCAACCAAAATGTTTTCGCTTAATTTAGTTTTTAACTGCATATTATGAAATCGGATAATCCATCTCGTGTGAGTAATTAACGATAAAAAATTAGCACAAGATGAGATTTGGAAATTATAAAAATGACTTTGCTGCATCAGAAATGCAGCTTTGACAGGTAACGTCAAGAAATTTCACTTTCAATAAATTATCAACGCCTTTCCCAGATTGGCACATAACATAACTGTTTGCCCAGCATGACAGGCAGATCTTAATCTAATAATGGAAAAGAGCATCTCCATTCCGGCACGCATCCCATGTTTTCATAAATAGGATGGCAAAAAAAAACCTATCAAAACGTGTCGAACACAATGATAACTAGTGCTTTCATAAAACTTGAACCGTTGTAAGAAATGTATATTGAGGGTTAAAGAAAGTCGAAATCGAGCTATGAAAATGGATGAAAATTCACCTTGTAATAACAACAAAATGATATCAGTATTATTAACGTAATGAAAGTAGCTGAGAAGTTCAGTCCTTGAAAACCATTTATAATAATGTATTAATTCGATTGCAAAGATATTAAAAACTTAATTTTTTGATGAAATGTAAATGGTGCCAATGGTCTAAGGTAAGGGGGTAAAAAGTTGAAAACTGAAATATTTTCCACCACTATGGTCAGCATCACATTAGTGCTTTATCCGTTTACATTCTTTCTGTCCGGAAGTAGTAATATTTTCCCCGATGCTAATTGTCATTTATCACTAGCACATTACAAGATGCTGTATTGATAATTTCTTGGATCTGACACCTGGATAATTACATGGATTGGCATATTTTGTTTCCTGATACTTCATCGCGAGTTTAATGAACATAGGGTTAGCAAATGATTAGTTTAATAAACGGGTTGCATGTAATGGCATCGAGATGTAGCTTGCACAAAAATTTAACACGTTGAAAACAACATAAAACTACGAAAATAGCACTCAATAATAGGCAAAAATTATAGTTATAAGGAATTCTTTACGCTAAATACTTACACTAGTGAAGTGCATGCAATAATATACATTTAAAATGCCCTAAATCCGTTATTCAGTGCCAATCTGCATAGTTATGGTTAGCTACTATATAATATTAATGCATCTGCATAATGTTGTGAAATGCATTATATTTTCAGTTTTTACATTTTATGGGTTTTTCCAAAGCAGCACAGGCAAGTTTTACCACTTCCTGTTGTTTTTAATACCACCATGATAACTGGGGCTATATCATAGGCCTATCTTAGTGTAACTACCCTTAGATTAGTTTCATTGAACGAAAAACATATGTGAACTATACATTTTTTACGCCTATTAGCTTCACTCGCCTACATGCATTTCATATGCTATTGTTATTTGGAACAATTTCTTTCTGTTACAAAATTGCAGCATTACGTTTAAACGATTCACAACAGAAATCCACAGGCCATCCGCAAAAGACGTTCACCAAATCGTCGATTGTTTTAATCCCTATCCGCTCTATTCCTTAATCATTGCATGTTATCAAAATATACACGCCTCTTGGTACCCTGAAGTGTCAATTCAGGTACTTTAATCACGTAATTAACATTGAGACCTGTGTTGATTAGCCAATGCCTAATTGGTTTACACAGATGGCTGATTATTAATTTTAATTACAGTTGAAATGCACTAGATTTATCGAAATTGGGAAACCTCGATATCCGGTTTTGGCAAAATCCTGTTGCCCTGGGGGTGCTGCGGGCCTCACAACTTGGGTGCAGATTTTTCAACAAAACCTGTTCAGTTAAAACAACTGCACGTGGCACCTGAAGAGGTTTCACCCGAAAATCTCCCAGATAAAGCCGAAAAATCGCAAACGTGAGTTGAGAAGCAATTTGCGAAGACCTAAATTTGACACTGGCGGTCCTAGCAACGGCAGGTTAGGAACAGGATTGCAACGTTTTTGACCTCAGGAGAACCTCTCGCAAACAATAATACTGATTCTCGCCCAAACGCTGGATTAATTTCAGCCCAAAGAGAGGCGAACTGTCTAGCTTATAAAAGATTTAGATGTTTTTAAATAAAAGCCAAAAAAAATCTTCAGGCACGCACGTACCTCGCACGTCCGAAACCAAAACCAGTACTGAAATCGTTTGCCCGAAATTTGAGTCAAAAACCCTAAACTTTCAAAACTCGGTCAATGAGATTAAGATCGTGAAATCAGAGCCAGGTTTTTGTGCACTACTATCTCGCAGACGCATCGCAAACGCAATTATTTCCGAATTTCTTTTGCCAAAAAACAAACCTCAAATAGCTGGATTCAGCAGGTGGTCAGCCGTGACGACAAGAGCAGGAGACATCCTACAGGGTTACCAGAACCTGTTTCCACTAATTACACACACTCAAATTTCGCACGCAAATTCCGACGATCGGCACACTACTGAATAT
Organism: Rossiulus vilnensis; assembly: GCA_034700785.1. Classification (NCBI taxonomy): domain Eukaryota; kingdom Metazoa; phylum Arthropoda; class Diplopoda; order Julida; family Julidae; genus Rossiulus; species Rossiulus vilnensis. The sequence continues at coordinate 16,735 of JAQIXS010000109.1, forward strand.
AGTTTTGAATGATAAACATACAGTTACTTGGCAATTGGTCACGAGCCTAAATTAACAAGTTTTTGAACCCCAACTGGCATGCCAACAATGACCATACGCAAAAACCTTTTCAATCCCATTAGCCCTCTGACATCATTTGAGAATGAAGTCATCTCTGCTGATGGAAAACTATTAAAAATATTTACGCAAATATAAAATATATAAAAACGTACATACAAAAAATATATTTTGAAACTAATGCAAATATAGATGTTTATGTAAAACTAAGCCAGTCGATTTTAACAGTTGGCATTTAAGCCATTTTTTTAACATTCACCTGAATTTAGGAAACATGCATTCGTTGAGATGACGCTATCATAATTGTCTTGATAATTACTGAATTGATATGACGGCATTATACCATTTACACGAGTCCTTAACATGTTATTTTGCGCATAAATTACTTTGTAAGACGTGCATGTACAATGCCGAGAACAAGGCAATCAACATCAAGGTGACTGTTATTCATCCATTACTTACATGTATATTATACCCATAAATTAGTCATCCATAGCAGTTTTTTATTAAAGCTTATTAATCGAGAGAATAATTTATGGACAACATGTGCTAAATGCTATTCAAGAACGATATTGTTTCATAATTAACCGCTGCCTTCAATGTAACTGGCAAAAGTATTTTGGGAGATAAAAGTGTCCTCTATTAGCATGTGGAATGATGGAACAGAACTGTAGGACGTACAATGTACTCGGGGATAACGGATAAATGGAACATGCATGTACATATGTTAACGTATTCAAACTGAACCCAGCATGCACATGTCTGACAGCCATGGTACAAGTTCACGAGGTACAAATTTGAGTAATATCTTAGCAACGTTTTAGAAAAAAAAGCCACTACATTTGGTAAACTGATAATAATCACCCAACACGCGAACACCTTGGGGTACTCTTTTATTGTGCAAATTATGTAACTGCAGATTTGAAAGTCATGAATAAAACAAGATCGATTGTTTCCAGGAGAAAATATCAACGAGAACCTAGCAGCAAGCAAGTAGTACTGATGTCTACTCAGTAGGAGATTTTACTGATGTAAAACCCACAGATGTTTATACTTGTACTAGTTTCCAGAATTATAACGGTTGGGATTCGGGAAAGAACTCTCGCCCATAAAGCCATTACCACCATTGCTAGTTGGCCTAGTGTCCAATATGTTTAGAATTTAAAAATGCAGCTTAACATTTATATTACATTTACAAACAGTTACTACAAGCTTTAATTACTATATACAAATACACGTTCAGCAAGATGCGATGTAGTTCCGCCTTCTGGTTGCATTAACAAAACCTCAAATTAGGAAGGTTTAATAACTAAAGCGCTAAGGATTTTTAGAAATAAATCGCTTATTGTAATCCTTCATGAGGCCATAAAATAAACGTGGCTTAAAACAAGATACGTAGTCCCGCGCCACTTTAAATAAAAAATATTTATAACGATGCTCAATTTTTGGTGCATACATCGTGGTTTATTGGCGAGGTAAGGTCATAGGGTTGCACGTTTTCTGTGCACTTCCTCGTTCATAAAAACAAAAAACTTAATCATAATTTGCTTAAAAAGTATCGTTAGATATTCAGATTTTTTCTTAAAATGTTAATTTCATTGCCCATTCGCTACGTTGGATATTCAAAACGTATGATAATGGATGCCCAATATTTATTGGGCAATTTGAAAGACACCGTCTTTAATATCAAATTATAATTGTATATCAAATGGTAAATTCAGATTAGAAAAACGTGAACCTTGAACGAAGTTAATTGGTGATGGCATCCAAGTATGGACAGTGCATGCCTAACTTGCCATTATGGAACTCAATTAGTGTTCACCAAATCTTCGTGAAAATGCATGACGTCAGCTTAAGTCTCACGCTGTTCGCATATAAAGACTTTAGCATATCGCAAGTCATGTAAAGATTCTGATGATACGATATGTTGTTGCAAACGTTCATGCTTGATCTTGATTGACTATTTAGATAGACATATTGGGTTAGGCAAAGTTGGCCATTTAAAAATGTTATTCTTGGAGTCAAATAGCATGTCATGTGACAATGATTCCTATACTCAAAATGTGCATGGAAATTACCCAATAATTCATCATATCATGCTCATGCACATGACGTCATGTAAAATTTTATACAGCCAAAACATATCCTAACGCAAAATAGTTAGCCTTTTTAGAACAACAATTATGCTTAAACAGTGAAACCGCATTAATTTAATTATACCTACTGTAATGTGTCAGTTTTAAACTTGTCTGTGTTAAAACCAGCTTTAGTCCCAAACATTATAGAAGAATTAGGTGTGTTTGCAGTGGAAATGTAACTTGGTAATTAATATAACTTATCAGCACAAGCCAAGTTTTAACACTCAAATGAAAACTAGGACTCAGCACACACAACTCATCACAGGTAAACTAATATTTCATAAACAAACAATACATGCTAATATTGCAATCACCAATATTCTGCGGCTACCGTGTTCACTGGCACATGACATTTTCCATATGTTATTTATCACAATAGTTATATGCGATAAATAAAAATGTAAAAAATACATCATTGCCTCTTTCCTTTGTGTCATTAAAAACTAATCTCACATGTTGAGGTTTCAACTTAGTTTTCCTCGACACCATTTTTGAAAAAAACTAGAAGTGAAAAAATAGTTTTGTGACAAATGCGTTCTAAAACAACACTTCAAACATCAATATCTAAATTAACCTTTCTTTACAACTTTTTTAAAATATTAATAACTTCAACTATTCCTCATTCCTCCCGTTATTCGTGACAGAAAGGAATGTGTGCATCACCCTGTATGCATAATGCAAGATTTGGTCGAACTTTCACTGATTACTGAAGAAACTATTTATGATGTTATGAAAAGCCAACATTTGCGTTCAAACTGATTTTCCAGCAATAATTGAATCCAAAACCCCATTCACGTTGTGATTAAGGACCTATAAATTGGTATATGCGCTAGAATTTGCCATTTTTAAAACAGAACAATGATGTTTTAGTAGATTTTTCATGTGGGCTTGCTCTAAATAGCGTTAAATAAGGGTTTTTTTTGAGGAAAATTCATCAATCACAGTTTCTGGCAAGCGATTCACATGCCGTTTGACCTGTTGACCTAAAGCGAAACGAACCATCCTTGGCTATGGGAATACACGCCTGCGTGTCTGAAAAATGAGGAATTTTCCAGAGAAATATCACGAAACAGACCTCGAAACCCATTTTTTGCGTCGTCTATACCTTGAAGCTAATCACATTTACTGAAAATATGGCCTTTCTCATGATATATTTTTCTTTTCTCGCTTTTTCAAATTTACATAAACCTCACTGATCTAAATAAATCGGTTGCTTGCAATTATGAAACGCACACGCATGCCATTTACAAGACCGGGTTTAAAAATCAGCATTTGGTATTTAATTTGAGAATAGCCTAAAATCTTCACAGGCGCAATTAAAGTAATTTTCATAAACCTTAAAAAAAACAGCTCGTATATTCAATACAAACGTACACGGTCGAACATCTGCCTGCAGCCTTTCCGGTATCGTTCAACACTCCTCTATTTGAAAACATTTACATAAAACATTTCCAAAAACATTCTTTACAGGATTGGTGTGGGTAGACAGAATGGTAAAAAAACAAGCATGGAGGAATCGCAATTTGACACGCTTACTTCTTGCTACTACTGAAAGAGAATGTGCAAGTACTTCCTCTTGCAGACCTCTTTGGTGCAAAAACATGAAAATTATTAATGATTACCAAAATATGGCTAAAATACTGTTGAAACACAGAGCGGCTACCGTTTAAGTAGTAGGCTTAGTTGAAGAGGTCAAACGAGTAAAAATGTACAATCAATTTCAATCTCCCTCCCCCCTCCCCAACTAAAAAAACAAAACATTAAATCACCAAAATTAGCACACCTGTAGGCTTGTTTTATGTAGTCTGCAAGAAGTTTACTAGAAACTTTATGAAGATGAAAAAAGAAAAAAAGATTAACGGAACGATCAATCATTTAAAATTTGGCAATATAGCATTAGGTTTTCAGTCACAGAACCAACTTGCTCTGCATTTTATTCACGCTACGTCCCACGCAATTCATTATAATATCAGTTTTTTTGAAACATTTAAAAATATTTCATTACAGATGCCTAAAAATGTTTTTAAATGAAACTGCATTCAAGACATTGCTACAAAATGTTATATAAAAACATTTATAATAAACATTTTAGTGATTAAGTATTCAGAAGGTACTGGAACTAGTAATAAAACGTAATTTATCAAAATATGTGTAATATTATTTTACTGTAAGTGGAGAAGCTCATTCGCGTACCACAATTTTAAAATGCATTCATACACCAGGAAATTTCTGGAATGCTTGTGGCTACATTCAAGTTTCGAGTATGTATAAACAGGCGTAGTTATCTTTGACTTTAGGACCGTTACCAGCGACGTTATGCCAACGTTGGCGATATTTTTCGTTTGAAAAAAAAAATATCTCAAATCATTCATGATGGCTTATAGTGCACATTCCTTTAAAAATCAACAATATTTCTGAAAAACGCAAGCTGAAATATTTTGTATTTTACTTAAAATGTTTTCAGAAATTTTCATATCCAGGGGAGTATTACAGTAGAAACAATTCTCTTGGAACCAAATAAAACTATCGATTTTTTCTTCAGAAATTCTCAGAAACTGCGTCCTTCTGTGAAGTCGTTGGCATTTAATAATTTTAATTTATAGTGCTTCATTCTAGTTTGAACACTAAACATCTGCTTCCGCCAAATTATGTGTGTATATAGCCTACCGATTCGTTAAAGCAGGAATGCTGATCGCATTGGGGAATGGGATGCTAAACTGAATAGTTTACCGCACAAATAATTTCACAAATTATGCTCTTTCCAGCGATGAATTTCACATTGCCTATTGTATATATTTTTTCTTATGGGGGGGGGGGGCGAGGGGTGAATAGGTGTTAGCACATGTATGTTGCCATCATTACTAGGTTTATAGCCAGTAAATTCTCCTAGATTATGCTAATCAGACGTTTGCACAGACAAACGGGACATTTCCTTTATTCATTAAGGCCGGCACCGAGGATACCGCGAATTAAAATTGTGAATGTGGCATGTTATCACGTATCATATTTATGACTATCCAGTCATCCGGATGCCTAGTAGAAATCACGTTTCGCTACCTACCTTCCTGATAATAAATGGTACGAGAGTGATGCGAAGAAAATAGCCTTTTGGTTAATTTTGGATCCAAGATATCCTTAATAGCATTTCATCCCTTTATTTTTCTCGGAAAATGTGCCACTAATTGGGCAAGCAAAATGACCCCTCTTATATGGGCCCATCGTGAGAATTATTTCAATTAGCAGAACTTTATCAAAATGTCCATTTCTTGTCGCTAGTTGCTGGTTTTCGCCAACGAACATGTGAAAATAACGCTGAAAACGAGTCTAGATGTATATACTTAAGAATGAAATCGAAACAGATAAAATAATTGCCTGTCTGGCCGAGTGGTTTAAAAGTCGACCTGAAATAAGACCGTAAAAGAGGCTTCTCGACTTTCATATGAAAGCGACGAAAATTCCAAAATAACAGGGTTAACTACAGTGTGAGTTAGCATAACTAGTAAATGATAAATTAAATGCGGCCGGAAAATTAATGTCAAAACTGGATTGCTCAACTTAACATCTAGTTTAAACCTTAAATTTTCATACATAGGATAATTCATTTCGCATGTTCATGTTTTTGTGCTTGCGGTTATACATTATGTGATTTTATTTATAAATCAGGAACGTCATTACAGCCTTTCAGTTACATTATTATTATACCCGTCCATAGGATTTGAAAATGGGAAAAGGTTTGGTCAAATTTCCAGAAATTTTTGCCAATTTCAATGGCTTTTATAACCCCGTCCCCCTCATCCGAATACAGTTACAGTAACCTTGACTATGACCTACAGACAAATAACGCATACATAATTTTTTGCATGCAGTATTTGCTTTACTCTATTAAATTAGCTTAAGGAAAACGTCGTGATTAATGAGAAATATTAAAAGTTTTAAGTAAATGAAGGGTGGCAAACCATAACTTACCAAGCGCAAAATAATCAACTTTTCCGGAGAGGTAAAAAACTGGATAGTTTCGTGAAAAATATTTAGATTTCACTAATCTGATTTCGTTTAAACGACTACAAGTTCATACGTCATACACCAATGACGTTTAATTACGAAACGTTTGATGAAAATTCGAACAATTTTGGCGGTTTCTATGGCTATTTTCGTATTTTTCTCCAGTAGGAAAGGAGGGGGTTCACGTTCTATATAGACAAAGACAATTTTCACTCCCCAATGCCAATGGGTGTTGCATTTGCTTCCTCATTGTAGCTGGCGCTTAATAATTTATGGTTTGGCACCCTTCAAATGTGAAGTACCTTGTAATAATGCTCCTGTAATGTGTTTGCAGCTTCGCTATTTTACTGATAACATTGTTCATTACGTGTGTAATCCAATGCAATTCGCTTGCAAGAATACTTAAGATTCAACTTATGTTTTGTTAACGAACATGTCGAGGTCAAACCGCAACCAAATCGATCTGATCCATTTTTGATTCAACATCAATGCGCTTATTATATACTGTGCCTGGTGGGAAAGTTGTTTTACGATCGCAGATGCCCTATAGCCATTAGATATTGAACATGAAGATTTATTGGCAACCTCTGCGGGACTTACGCCATCCAGCAAGAGTTCAATGGAAGCTAACAAGTGTTAGTTGCACGCACACTGATGTGACGAAAAACTGGTTATTTTATTGATTTACTGACAATTAACCTTTAAGATTCCGCCACTGATTTTTTTTTACTTAATTGCTCCCTAACGTCTTTCGAAATAGAGAAAAGCAAATAACACGCTGCAAACAAACAGCATGGCATTTATGATTTCCATCACTGCGAAGTTATCCACACATGTGCGTAGCACAGTCGAAGAATCTTTCACGATCAATATTACTGTCAGTATTTTTGAAAAGTTGACGGAATGTAAGCACATGGGATGATAGATTATACTAGAACACAGGTTTATCTTTGTTGACAGTAGGGTAATTGAGATAAATTGAATTGAAAAGTTTTTTCGTAGTCTGACCACAAGTGGCGCTGTCTGCCTTACCCACCTACAGCAGCGATCCTAGCGTTCGTTCTGCTTCCTGTGAAACTACATGTATTGGGTTAATGCACTGAGCATTAACAATGGGACACAGAAGCTCAACTAGCGAAATCATCAATGATGAGAATGCTAAGAGATCACTGGACAACTAACAATGCTAAATAAGATGCACGGTTCACCACCTGTGGCGCGCCAACAGCACTTAACCCATTTTGCACAATAGGCCTACCAAAATAGCAGCCAAATAAGAATTAAAAAACGAAAATCCTAATGAGCCATATATTACCCGCTCACAATAAAAAGCCGAAATATCTTCGAGGAAATATGAGGACCAATGGTCTGGTCTACATTCATAATCCAGCATTTGAGATCAAAGTCACGCATGACAGACGGTGTAATAAAAACAGAAAGTTTGTTTGCAGACACTAACCTGAAGTTGAACAGTTCAGAAAACTAGGCCTGCCGTTGTTTCGACCGCATTTATTTTTGGAAAACTGTCGTTTTGAATTGAAATATTAGCGACTGGCAGACATTTTTAACAGGAGTCCCAAACGACCGAGGATGAATTTGGGCCGTCAACTGAATGTCCTACATTCGAGGAGGTCTGAGCGTGCGCAGTGCGCACGTGCCAAGCAGATCATTTGCATATGCAAATTCAGATGTTGGGCATAGCGGAATGTTGCGAAACGAATGGCGGCAGCAAGTTTTACCCCGAGGCAGCACTTATAGGGCAAGCGAAACAAAAGCTCTAAACCCAAGCATCTTAACACCCGGAACTTTTGACACATATGTTGATGCACGGTTTAATTTGCTAGTGTATTAAACGAAAACAAAATAATAACAATTATGTCAAGTTTCCATTTCAGCTGTAAGTTTTTTTTAATAACAGAAGAATAAAGTTTGACTTTAGTGAAAATAATGTACATGTAATTAACCTCTGACTTGCAGTATAATGACATGCACGTAGCGATCAAATATAGTATCACTTTCAATTTTTTTAAAAAAATTTTGGGGAGGGCGTGTGCATACAAACATTTTTGGAAAAATAAAAGAGACTTCAATACAAGTAAATAATCCTCATTATCAGTTCACAATGCTATGACAGTTGCATTTAGAAAATTATTTATAAATCTGTAAAGCTACATGTACATGTAATCCATCTGACAAGTCCATGACTGACAGAATGTCCTCAAAAAAACAAAAAACAAAAAAACAGTAATGCCCTACTGGCACCATCTGTGCACCATCGTCGAGGAATAAAGGTTCCATCATTGCTGGTAATCTGGTGTTTTTGAACATACATGTATATTTGAGAGTTGCACTATGTACAGTTTCTAAATCCTCACAGGCACACAAGATGTAAACCAGACTGATGGAAACCAAGATGAATTTCCAGACACACTAACCCGCGTTAGTTACCCGCAGTCAAAACTCATATGATCTGACGATTACACGACTTTCCGTAAGCACGATAATTAGACGCAAAATAAATCTAATTAGCTAGTCATTTTCGAAATGACCCACTAAATGATTAATTGTAGATCATTTCAGCCAGTTGCTCTTGCCATTTCTGTATCCACCCACGCGTTTTACTGCAGAAAGTGTCATTTCCCTTGTCTTATCAATGTGTACCATCTTTTCCTGTTGTTAATAAGGACAAGGAAGCCCCTTCAGCCAGGTGACAGCCTTCCTGAAAGATGTCTTGAATTGCAATTTGCCCAGTCATGGTAGATTGTTTTTATCTATTTTAAACTCGTCTCGTGGTCACTGCATGAAATATGGGCTGATATTGCAGCCAAGATGTAACAAATGACTTTTACTAATTTAAACAGTAAGGCCGGACTGACTTGCAACGACTAAGAAAATGGGAACAACCAGCAAGGCTAGTTGACCTCCTAGCTAACCCCATAAGCGTTAAGGTAGGCTTGTTAAATTGGAAAGTAAGTAATAAACTTCCTATTTTCTTAAGCCTAGTAGTACAAAACAATGTGAAGGTGTTTTGTAACTAGGAGACTACGATGTCCGATTTAGGCCCTCTTGAGCACGTCAAAATGATTTCTCCAACACTTTCTTCTGCTTCAGAGAGGTGTTACCTCTGCAAGATACTTCTGCAGCACTTGAATTTCAAATTCAAATGAGCTAGTATCAACCAGACATAATATACACGTAGAAGCTATAAATGCCAGATTTGCAATGTTAATTATTTAAAGTACTCGTAACTTGTCCGAGAACCTTTTAGAACTATTGAAGCGAAAATTGTGGACACTCTCGACAAGCTTATCGCTGGAGCCTAGAAAAGCTTTTCAAGTCCAAGAGGCCAATTAATCGCTTTTCTGCGCTTCAGTAATTCCTTCCCTGAAAGAAAAGAGTTGTCCATGCACTCGAGCATGGTTTGTTCTAATTTGACAATGAGATAACAGAAGCAAAAACGTGTTGCATGTTGGGCCACAAACGACTAGTTCTATTACAATACTGGAACAGGAATTATTCATTAGCTTTACAGAGTACCTTATAAAATCCGTGAACAGTGGTTATCAAATTTCCCCTTATACGTACGTGTATAAGTAGGTGATGATGGACAATTTCAATTATTCATGATGCGATGGAACACACGTCACACGATCACAGTTGGAAGCATTTTTACGTGTGTCACATCAGCATCGAAATATTAACGAAACCCAACAAGCTACGAATATATGATCATTGCTTAGATAATAATGTTTTCCACTTAGGAGTGGATTAAAAAATAAACAACAGGAGGGAGAGGGCATAATGTATTTTCAAGCCTGAAAATGCAAGTAGTTAAGCCACAATTTTGTTTGAGTAGCTTAGGGAAATTTTATTTAGGAAATTAGGAAATTAATTTAATAGCTCAATGGGTCCAAATTAACGTGATGTTCACACCCACTTATATAAGTAAAGTATGCAACAAGTGTTTGACGTTTTAAGGCTAAAGTGCTGTCAAAATTGACCGAAATCATTGCTCAAGACATTGAAACCAATCGATCTCTTCATATATTTTTTTCTTCAATCCGTCGAATATTAGCGCCTACTTGAGCATGACAAACAGCGCTCAGATTAAGTCCATTCATCAAGACAACATTTTCAATTTCGAATGTGGGTAACACGATAGCATCAACATAAGAGTGAGTTTTGACCCTAAAATCCTGACCTAAATAATCTCGTAGGCTTCATCTGCGTTAAACGAATGAACATCGCTAAAATCTCGAGTATGCACAACAGACCTGACAATATTTTTACTAAAAAAATTCTGACTCAAGGTGAGAACTTATTTGCCGTTGCTATTGTGAAATCCAATATCAAAGCAAACGCAATTGTAACACCTTTTTACACGCACCCTTGTGTTACGTTCTGCCTACAACTAAGAGCATCCACTTACCTAAAAAAGAACAGCCGATTAAATTACCTCCAAAAATATTCCACAAAGAAGTTCAGAAAAGAATAATATTAAGCTTAAGAAAATCCCGAGAATAAAGGTAGGTTATGAAGGGGCCAATCTTTCATCATGAAAGGTCGAAAAACTGGATATTTCGGACTGGTTCCTGAATGTAAATCTGGCTAAAATATGAAGCCCACATTTTTGTTTTATTTTAAATGAATAATTTAATATTTAATTCGTGCCAAATGTGAGGCGGTACATTAGTCACAATTTCGGTATGCTTTTAACTTGCCATAAAAAAGGTTAGGTTAAGACACGGTTGTTTGGATAAAAAAATGTAGATTCTTAGTAAATAAATTATTATAATGTGTAGAAAACAAAAATTACTAAAATTTGTATTAAAACCTATTTTCATATAATTATTGACGTATTTCATCGGTTTCATATCGCCGGCAAATGCTCGCAAATGCTGGTTAGTGTTATGATAACAAATTTTTCCAAATGCTCCTCACTAATGCTATTAAATGTAGTGGGAATAAATGTCACGATTGATTTCATAATATACTTGATGCTTAAATATAATTATCATTCGAAAAATTAAATAAAAATATTTAGACTTGCTTGTTTTATGCTATAGCGATCAATAATATTTCCTAAAGAATCTCACGTGATTTCAGATCTAAATCTCAATTATAAGTTAGTGAACTGAATTCCTAAAACCGTGTTTTGCTTGATTATATCAAGATTTTAAGATACCAGCTGTAATGAAAGCTATTGCACCATAGAAGCTGGCCAACAAAGTGACTTTCTTATTATCGTGCAAACGTACACCATAAGCTCAGATTTAGAAAATACGTATAAATCGCTTTCAAATGTAAAGGTAACCATACTCCAAAAATGAACGATTTTGGAAAGACATGCAATTGATGTGTTTAACTAATTGTATATTTCACCAGGCCTAGAAGGTATTCATGGTGGGGTAAGACCGAAGGTAGAAGCAAAAGTAATCTTGTCCAAAATGGCCTGCGTTTGACCTCAATTTCACGTGGGACATGCACACATTATATAATGATGAAGTGGTAACAAAAAGAAAGGGGGAAATGGCAGCTATGTAGGCTACCGAAAATTACACAAAGTGCAATTTGGCAGGTAAAGAGTCAACAGCACACAAAATCTGTAGAGTCAATAACTTGGGGTTCACACGTGCTCGTGGGTGATTTAAGTTTCACTGGACATTAAAAGAGAAACACTAAATTAAACGAGGGGGAAAACGAAAAACTACGTGTATAAAAAAAATTTCGCATAGCATGAAATACTGAAATTAGTGTAATTGCCACTCAACCAATCACACAGATCGCAAAACTAAACTTGCTGGCCATCATGTTTTCCAATTTAATGCCAAAGAATCCAAATAATATTCATGTAATTTAATACATTTCGGAATGAACGTGTATTTTGCATACTTTACACATTTTTCATTGGATTGTAATAGCATTTTTGAACGTGAAAGCTTTTTATGACATATAATGACAATAATCAATTATTAATCATTTCTCATATGCCCACGACAGGAGATAGATTTGAATGCATTTACACGCATTATTTACCTGAACACAAAAACAATCTAAGTCCATGTTGAACCCGATTCCCTGACAAAACGTACATGTATTTGAATGTAGCCCATGATTAAAAGATCAGGCAAAGGAATTTCAATGCTTTTCAGCACTGATCAACAACAATCATGTTTGTTTTGGTGTTAGCAGCACGCTTGACCGCCAATTTCCCTTACTTAAAAAAAAATGAGAGAATCAACAATTGAAGTTGATCATCCATCATCCATGGCATATCAGAATTAAATTACCATCATTATATGGCAACCCATACTTTCGTTTCCACTTTTAAGAACCATAAAAGTCTGCATCTTCCATGGTTTAGATGTGAAGATGAATTTGAATTCCTAACTGATTCAGTCCAGACTAGGCAAAGATCTGTCTCGCCTATGGGGTTTGCCTATGTAGGCCTTCACACCAAACCTGTTCCTAAGACGGTGGTTTGTTTTAGGGGAAGTCTCAGAATTGGGTCGGTGGATGTGAGGTGGTGATGCTACGGCGTGTTCACTCTCGTGATAGGCCAGGTACAGTACCTAGATACTTAAGGAGCAACAGAAAAACGGTTATAGGAGAGTGAGAAGCATGATCTGTCGAAATAAATCCTCCTGGTGAAAGGCATCAGACGTCGCAGGCACGTGGTTTGGGGTCAAGCCCCAAGCAGGCTGACTATATAAAACAGCACCGTTATTTAATCTGGTCACTCATTGCAGGAAAATACAATCGCAGTGTCAGAACGGATAAATAAGCGCATACGGAAAGGTGAGTACCACTACTTAAGAATGGCGATCATTTCACGCCTTTTTTGTAAATCGCAAAACGTCCCCTGAGTCGATAGAAAGTGCATTTCCGGGTTTGTCCAAATCCTCACACCAATCTAGCTAAGTGGACACTTGGGTTCACGCTCGACACCCCGGATTACCACTGGATTAACACTGGATTATGTTGACTTCGTGCATGGCTTCTATCACACGGAATAACAGTAATATACCAAAAAAAACTGACGTCGATATTGAGATGAACACACGCGAACGTCTCCTGAAGTGCGAAACTAAAATATTACATCAAAACTATTCTTCTGAGAGAAAAAAAAACCGCGTGCAAAAATGTATCAATTTTAAATTCAGAATACAAACTACGTATTCACTCCGGCGATGAGTGCTTGAAATCCTTATGCATTTTCAAACAAATGTATTTGCAAGAAAAATATTTTATTTTCAAAGTGCGATTATTCAAACTGTCCAAGAACTCAAAGCTCGTCGTAAATCGTATTTTTAAACGCGCTAAATACAAATTGCACGAATCAGACGTCCGGAAGCGAATACGTAGGCCTGCTAGATAGTATATGAAAATAGATACATTTTATGAGAATATTTTGAACAACTATCGTGCTTGGTTAACGTGGGTATGTGAGGATATTGCTTATCTATACGTTTAAAATGTATTAAAATTTAAAGACCATTACAATGTATGCCTAGTTAACAACTTTGTTAATCCGTATGATTTCAAATTCTATTTATTCGTCAAAATTACATTTTTGTCAACTTTCTCTTTATTTTAGGTAAAAAAAATGGATATGTCAAAATTACATAAATCGTATACCTTACACCTGATTTAACAATCTGACAATTTTTAAATATAAAAACAAAAGAGTTGACCATGTTTTAATCAAAAGCTATTTTGTGGGCCAGTTTTAAAATAATGCTGATATAATCGTGACAAATTACACGATCAAAATTGAAACCAAATTTTAGCTAGTTTCATTTTTTATCATTGCTTTGATGCATATCTCAAGGCAGAAATAAATAGCAATTTTTTCTTATTATTTCACTGTGTACAGGATTTCTGTATTGGTTTCTTTAAATAATAGTACGAAAGTTTAGTTTTCTCAATTTTATTTCTCAAATAGCGTCGTGTCTGGCTTTAAATCGGTTTTAAATTGGATACAATTTCCCCATTGATTTCTTTACATAAGCTCGAGTTTCATTCTAGATACATGTATCAAAATTGTCAGTTAACAGCTTGTTAGCATCCAATCAGAAATTCGCCTATTTGGCCCCTTTCGAACAAAAAAAAGTGAATCAAATGTTGTGGCAGGCTCATCTGCATTAACGCACAATTAGACCGGCTTATTTACATGGAAACCTGCCCAAAGTAATTTAACAGGACTAAGTTTGTAGGTCATCAAAAAAGCGCCATTCACACTACGATAACTAGAAAACCCGTTTAACGAAAGACCGAAAACTTGCTCTAACCCGAAATGTTCGCACATTACGAGCATTTTCACCGTGACCAAGTTGACACACATTACGAGATTATAACGGTAACGTTCGCATAAATTGTTTAACAACCACCAACAACAAAATAATGTAAAAACTAAAACGTATAAAGATTTCTTCTAAAAATGCTCATTCTAACAGACGTTTACTCAATAATCACGTTATAAAGTCTACGAATATGCTCAGTGAAGAAAGCTCCTGCCAAGCGAATAGCTAATTTTCATGTATTTTCCATTGTTTAGAGTTAATTGGGACAACCCTAATTCCTAAGATAATTGGTTTCCCTGCGTCGTCCTTATCAATAAAAAATGCACTTTTTAATTTTATAATGAAGTTTTTATTTTTACAAGGCTCATACGTTCCATAAAATCAGAGTCTAACAAGTTCTAAGCCGAAAGATATTTAGTGAAAATATGTTAAACGAACCCATGTCGGCCAGGATAGGAACTAAATACATTAAATTAAAAAAGAAAACATCATAAGAATCTCCAAACGCAACGTTTCCAATATTCCATAAAAAGTGTATGCTATTAAAATATACGGTTAAGTTAATTATCCATTTAAAGATTCCATTTCAGAATACCTTTGGTTTATAATTCAAAAATTAACGGAATTTATTATTTTTTAAGTTGCCACCATAAACTTGCAGTTTTTCAAATGTCCTGAATGTCCTGAAATAACAAAATTATTCTGGTAATTATCCTGGTATTTCCCATCAGAAATTAATATACAAAGCAAGAAAGGTAGTGCCATTAAGCTAAACGTATTCGCTGTTATGCGGTAGGTCATATTCAACTCCGTTCTGTCCTTGGACATTTACAGTGAATACTAGTTATTATGTTTAAAAATCCATTTTTAACACAATTATCGTTAATATGGAGTGTCTTATTTAGAGTTAAACAATAGGGATGCTACATGTTAAATTGCTCCAATTAGATCAAACTGAGATTTAAACCATGATTTTTTTGCTATTTTTACAGATCCGTCTTTTCCTACCACAGAAATGTGGTGGCCATTTTTTCTCTTCCTCCTGGTGCAGGTGAGCAAAATACACAACTTTTTATACTTGATTATACAATGATTTTATGCTGTCAAAGAATCAGACGTTTTATGAAGGCTCAAATTCTCCTTAATTTTTTACGGGTCAAGAAATCGAATTTTTCCATTGAGTAGAACTTAACCTTGCGCCTCTGCCAAAACACAATTGGGCATGGGAACTGGAGATGGGAATGAGATAGGAAATTGAGCCGAAGAGTAAAATTACTCCTCGGGAATGAATCAGAGCATGATGCAAATACACAAAAGTTTCTTATTAAATCCTTCAGAAATTATCTCTTATTGGCAGGTCTAATTCATAGCAAATGCTTTCGCATAATCACAAGTAGGTCAGCGTGTCAGAATGGTTTTTTATTTAACAATGCCAACATATTTTTGTATGGTGGTTAATTGTAATCATTTCTGATACATCACCAGATGCCCCATTTGTAACATTGTTTTTGCCACTTATGCAGGCGTGAGACCACTTATTAAATAGAAATTACCTCAAAACTTCAATGTAGGGCAAACACCGTTTACACGAACGTCATGCAAGGAAGCCAGCCTATGCAGTTATAGGGGATTGCTAGGGGGTAACATTTCATTAAATTTCAACCAGGCTATAGAGGACACTGCACTGTTTTCCATCACATGGTAATCAAAGTATTGAAAACGCAGTTTAATATTCGTGAAACTTGGCGATCGTAACAATATGCAAATTGCAATATCTATGAACACATGTATATGGAATATAATAAATATGCGGGCATCATTCATATCGTTAGGCTGATTTGTTTAAAATCATCAATGATTAACTTAAACGAAATAATATAGATAGGCTTAACGATCTTATTATTTTTGATTCAAGAATGTGCACAAGGTTTTTTCTATTGATCTGCTTGGGTCAAGAGGAACAGAAAATAATTTTTCACGTGTGTTAATTACAATCAATTGTTGCATGCGATGCCAAAAATTTAGGCATGCAAAACTTAATTATTTATACGAACATTTTAGCAAAAACCTCTTTGCATCAAATTGAAAAGTTGAAAACATTGACTAGTTATGGAAATTTTCGTCAGGAAAGGTGCTTGTAAGACATACTGTGAATAAAGTTTTTCACTACATGAAATCAAAACTGAGGCCTTACAATAAAAATTCGAGGACCAGGAAACTGACTATTTCAGAATACTATTATTCACTACCAATTATTCACCGATTAGCTATGTTGGTAAAACAGCTGGTGAACAACCAATTCTACCCATGTAGCACAAGACTCGTAAAATCCATATTATGTATTCCTTTTTTGGGCTTTGTCCTAATTTTAAACCACTAAACTGGCCTGACGAAAATGAGTTTTACAAATATATGACACGTTAGACAGGCCACTTTGTAATGTTGATCACACCATAATACCTTGTACAAGTCATTTGTTAATGGTGTCACAAAACCCTACGTTACTTTGCATCATGACTAAGGAAATGCCAGGCCTACAACCAGCCCATAGAAAACAAATTCTTTTCCTATTAAATATTAAAGCAAGCCGAATTTCGAGTATTTAATTACGAGGATACACGTTTCCTTGACCTGCATAAAATTCCAATGTTTTATTGGTGTTTATTTTTTGGTTGTGAGTATCCTACTTAAAGAACTTGTTTTTGAAGCAGAGATTTGTTGTATACCTCAAGATGACATCAAGCAAGAGCGCGCAATAAAGCACCGTTTCATAATGGTTTGCATTAGTGAAGAACTTCAAACATGACACCTCCAAAAGTCCCACGAACTTAAAGAGAAAACTCTGCCTTCTTCATAAATAAAAATCATTTAAACAGGTCAAACTTGCGGTAAATGTCAAAACAGAGAAATATACCAGAAACGAGTAAAACCGATCGGCCTTAGGCATTTTGAAGAAAGGAAAGTTAAATAAAAAAAACAGCCGTTACAAGCAAGCAGATGTGAAGTTTTTTTTTATTCTAAAACGGTGCCATAAAGCATTTTTAACGAAGAAAATAAAAGAAGACAACTTGTTTGATCATGGACCTCACGTAGTGACCCGTGAAGCATATAGAATACATCAGCAGGTTTTAGATAGGGAGGTATGAGTCGGCGTTTTATCTGTGTTTTAAAAAGCAGGGTTAAAAAACGGCCCTCAAGGGGTGAACCGTGAGCACGAAGGCTAGCGTTAATTCTTCCTGACATTCTAATACAATAATCAACATGGTGGCTAACCGGGATGCATCCTTAAACCTCTCATTTTGAGGTCAGCTTATGGATTCGTAGAAACTTCATTAAATTAAAGAAAACACTTGCCAAATTCCGACACGTAGTGGTTTACGACGAAACATGGTTTCTCCGTTTATACAAATCCAGAATTACTTGGAAACTAAAATTAGGTTATGAGTGAACAAACCCGTCCTCTCCCTTGATAAATCATCAAAGGTGAAAAGCCACTGGGACAACTTGTAATGCCTCTACAAATTAAAAAAAAAGATGGGAAGGAAATTACGAATCCACACGATCATTACTTTATCTTAAAAGATAAAGTAATGATAACTGAAAGTCCAATTTGGTCATGGACGCAATTTTGTCGCATAATATTTCATGAGAAAAAGCTCATCTACATGATACATTTATATTCAAACCATTAGAAATAAGACCGCGAAACTAAAAATAATTCAATAATAATTCATTCCGCTTTCATACACCAACGCAATCACGTTTTGTCAGGTAAATGAAAGGAGATCCGCATGATTATTAATGGAACAAATACCTGTATTTATAAACCTCAGCCCATTTAAAATTGGACAACTCAAACTTCATTAATTTTGAAAACTACTACTTTTCCAATTTTTAATAAGTTTTAATTAACAGCAACTGGTAATTATTAATTAATTGTAAGCTAAATAAAAGACACATTACTTTTTGAGAATGGTTAAAAATGACAATTGTTGTGAGGATAGTGAAGTGCAACGAAGCAACACATTCTTTAGCGGAACTAATAGTACAGATATTAAGTACACTCAATTGTACTTTTATTTGATTAAATAATACGTATTCACCAGGCTGTGCATTTGTCATGATACCTATGTAAAAATGTGCTATATTTCTTAAATAATACATATTCACCTGGTATTAAACCGATGCTTATTGTTAAATAAGGTTTTTGATTAATTATTAGTATATCACCTATTTTACACATACGTAGATACAATAAGTATTCTCCTTCATAATGCCATTTAGTTTGCTGGCCATGTTATTTATTATGAGAAGAATACTATTGATATCAAAGCGGAATTAATACCGGTTTCATAGGTTATGCAGAATCACGCTTTATTGTTACTTTTAAACAATATGAAAATTATGCATGTACTTAGAATTAACATTTGAGTCAGCCAAACTGAGTTTCACGACTTTTGAGTCAATAGAAGGCACTAGTGGATCAATTTTATCAACATTGTTGCTATGCGTGTTTAATTAGGAAATGTACACATCCTTGTGACATTAATTACTTCTATTTTATGATACAACCATATACTTGCAACATGTTATTAACTGCAGACATACTACAATTTTCATTAATTATTAGCATTTTTATGTTAAAATAAATATGGGTATTTCTTTGAATAGAAGTTAGATCACCTTACTAAAATTTACGAATAGACTATACACTGTATTGTAAGAAATATGGCAATCCTTCAAATATATGGTATATTATTGAAAATAAATAATTAACGAGAGCACCTATTCAGAATAGTATCATTCTGTTTGGGACAAAACCTGTCATTAATAAAGAAAAATCTGCGTTTCAGTACACTATTCACTTTCTGTCAAAATCATTTTCGTGTAATACAGAATGTTTTGATGAAATATTTTTCATTTAAACATATTTAGAACACATTCCGGTTAGTAATATGTAGACAAATGGAAACCCCAGCTGCATATAGTTAAGTGGGACAAACGTATTCACAATCTGTCTAGAAGTACCAGAATGACATCGTGTTGTTGTTTAGAAGAGTATACTGGTTTGTTGCCTAAATGCTACTGACCTCTCTTCCTCCTCAGGGCACAACTTGCCATATTTTCACCTGGAAATGTGCTCTCACTTGACATGTACCAACAACGGTCGAGCGATATGCTAGAAGTTTCACTGGCACACATTGCATGTACGACGCACTCCAAAATGGGTCTTCATGGTTCATTGACTCCTAACCCTAGTTTTGTGCTACTATTCCGTGAAATTCTCTATTAACTAAGCATTTTCAAATTAAATGATAATTAAAAATGAGGGTATGCAGTAACTTGCTAATCCGTCTTGAGAAAAAAGAAGAAAAACAATGACTGTCACATCTGATGATCCCTACATGTGATTAATTATGCGCAGATGCTTACAAACGACGAATTGGAAGCGGTATTGAGTTAGTGTCGTGATTTTCATCTCAGGCCACTCTTTGGAGAAAGTGTGGACAAATGTGTCATGTATTGCAAAGTAAATATTTTTTGGACAGTTCAATAATTTACATTAAAAAATTAACGTAAAAACCCATGCATTCGTTTAAAAAAATAAATACAGACCGTGTTTATCGTTTCATGAGGACGAAATTTCCAATAAAGAACAATAAATATACATATTTTCGTAGTCAGAAAAACACTTTTGTCTGTATTTCATTCACTAATAAGTACATGTAGGTGTAAAAATTGCGCAAATACAGGGTAGCCAGTAAAAAATCGCTACACACAGATTACAATTAGTGGTTATTTCCGTTAGGCCTGTTTTGTTATGACCAATTCTGTTATGTTATGACAAATATGCTGTCTTATGGTAGTTTACTAAGAAAATGCCACATTAAATGCACTATTGCAGATCTAATCCATCAAAGAAAATTTCACTCTATACTTCAAAGGTAGGCCTAGCAGGAAATGTAGTTGTGCTTCTCCAACTAATACGATAGTCAATCCTCATTGCTACAGTATAACAGTCAAGTTTTATTGTTTTGCTATTAAGGATGTCACTCTCAGGTGATATATATGTATGTTGCCTTATTTTCACATAAAGCCCTTAATCATTCCCGAAGAAGAAGAAGAAGTCAATTCCTTGTTTCAAATGCAAATTCAAATTTGTTTCTTTGTAGTTGACCGCAGCTCAACTGCCCTATGGAGGTGGAGAATCGGAAGAGAACTTGGCCCAAGCTCATCCTCCAGACGCAACTCATATGCCTGGTCTAACTGGGCTTAATGTTAGTTGCGCACAGACTGGAATGACAGTGCGATTAGATTTCGATAGACCATTTAATGGAATTGTTTATTCCAAAGGATTCTACGATAATAATAATTGCAGGTAAGCATTAATATAAGGAAACAAACTGCTCTGCAATTCTAAAACCAATATTATATGTGTTGTATGTTACGTTTTTTTCATTTCATTTGTGTTTCTGATTAAGTAACTAAACGTATTTAGGACGCGCCTTACATTGATTTTTTTAAAAACCTAGCCAATATTCGGAATTGAAAATCCGTTTTATTCGATTTCGGTTATAAGTGTCCATAGGTATTTTTAAATATAATAGCACTTATATTTTTATATAAAAATACAAGTAAGCTGGACAGGGAAAAAGGTGAATTTTGAAGTATTTACATTTGTGAATAACACAGACAATCATTAATTAATTATGGTATTCCAAAATATAAATTGCATTTAACAAAATTGCAGTTTTAGTACATTAACCATAATTTCAAACGTTTTTAGAAAATTTTGAAAACTAAAGAATAATGAAATACTTTATTTTTTCAAATTTTATTAAGGTATGTGAAAGAAAACAGCGGACAAAACAGCTACACTTTCACCATACCGAACAACGACTGTGGTACTTTGTCGGAGCCAGACCCATCTAAGCTTGGTCAGATGGCTAACATAGAAAATATCTTAGTTATACAGAATGATGTTCTCTTTCAAGAAATATGGGATATATCACGAAAAATCAGCTGCGTTTGGTCTGACACTATTGAGAAGTTAATAGTGTTTCGTCCATTTGTAGTTGACATGTTAGATGTAGTAAGTGTGCCATTTCACAACAATAAGGTAGAATGCTGGATGGATATCCAAAGGGGCACATTTCCACAATCCACAGCAGTGGACAGCATTGTAAAAATTGGAGAGCCTCTGACGATCCTTATTTATGTCAAGGACGACCAAAGGGCATTCGATATCCGCGTCAAAGACTGCTATGCTTATGATGGTCCAAATTATGAAAATCCAGCCACCTTCAAACTACTACTAACTGATGCAGATGGATGTCCACGTAAAACCAAACTAATCGACTATTGGAAACGCACGTACCAAACAGGAAGTACTGGAGCAAGCATAATTGCATTTAATAACTTCACAGCTTTTAAATTCCCAGACAGGATGCATGTATATATGACATGTAACATTGAAATATGTGTTGGAAAATGTGCAAACCGCTGCAAAGGAGAACCACAAGAGCCAGTAACTCTTTCGGAGATCCCCACAGGTACACCACCAACCACATTCCGTCCATATCCCGCAATAACTGCTTCACCAATTGAACAGACGACCAAAACACCTCTTCTATGTCCATGCCTTACAACTCCATTTCTTCCACCACCACCTCCAATCACGAGAGTACCTCCGCCAATAACTAGACCACCTCCTCCACCAGTTACAAAGCCACCACCACCACCAATTACAAGGCCACCTTTACCACCAATAACAAGACCACCACCACCAACACCAAGACCACCACCACCATCATGTTATTGTCCACCAGAACCACCAGGATTCGGGCCACCTGTACCATGTCCATGTACACCTGCACCTCCTTTTACAAGACCAGCCCCTCCACCAATAACAAGGCCACCACCTCCACCAATAACAAGGCCACCACCACCATCATGTTATTGTCCACCAGAACCACCAGGAATTGGGCCACCTGTGCCATGTCCATGCACACCTGCACCTCCTTTTACAAGACCACCTTCTCCACCAATAACAAGACCACCTACCCCACCAATAACAAGACCACCTCCTCCACTGATAACAAAGCCACCTCCACAGTTATGCTTCTGCCAACCAGAGCCACCAGAAGTTGGACCACCAGTTGCATGTCCATGCACACCTCGACCAGTGACCAAGTTACCACCAGTTACAAGACCATCACCAGAGTTATGTTATTGTCAGCCAGATCCATCAGGATATGGTCCACCAGAGCTATGTCCATGTACACCTGCACCTCCAGTTACAAGACCCCCACCACCCATTACAAGGCCACCAACAGTTACAAGGCCACCACCTCCAGTAACAAGGCCACCACCTCCAGTAACAAGGCCACCACCTCCAGTTACAAGGCCACCACCTCCACCTATAACACGGCCACCTGCTACAAGGCCTACACCTGTAACAAGACCACCACCAGAAGTATGTTACTGCCAGCCAGATCCATCAGGATATGAGCCTCCAGTGCAATGTCCATGTACACCTGCACCTGAAATCACAAGCCCTTCTCCTCCACCCATAACAAGACCTCCAATTACAAGGCCTCCACCACCTCCAATTACAAGGCCTCCCCCTCCACCCATTACAAGGCCACTGCCACCAGTAACAAGACCACCACATCCACCAGTAACAAGACCACCACCAGAATTATGTTACTGTCAGCCAGATCCATCAGGATATGGGCCACCAGAGATATGTCCCTGTACACCAGCACCTCCTATTACAAGGCCACCACAACCTCCAATTACAAGGCCTCCCCCTCCTCCTATTACAAGGCAACCACCACCTCCATTTACAAGGCCTCCCCCTCCACCCATAACAAGGACACCATCTCCAGTTACAAGGCCACCACCACCAGTAACAAGACCACCACGTCCACCAGTAACAAAACCACCATCACCATTATGTTATTGCAAACCAGAGCCACCAGCATTTGGGCCACCTGTGCCATGTCCATGCACACCTGCACCTCCTTTTACAAGACCACCTCCACCAATAACAAGGCCATCACCACCCATAACCAGACCACCCTCCCCAATAACAAGACAACCAACTCCAATAACAAAACCTCCACCTCTTACGCCATGTTCATGTCCTCCTCCACCACCATTTACTACAACAACAACAACCACACCAAAACCTTGTCTATGTCCAACACCACCTCTACCACCAACACCACCACCAGCACCATGTGGATACTGCCGCCCACCACCACCATCTACAGGACCACTAGTTCCATGTAAATGCCCAACAATAACAACTTCCCTTCCTGTTACAATAATTACTACACCACCACCTCTTCCTTCACCTCCTCCTCCTCCACCTCCTCCACCACCACCTACAACACTTCCACCAGCTCCCTGTGGCTATTGTCGCCCACCTCCACCATCAAGGGGACCTTTAGTGCCATGCAAATGCCCACCTCCACCACCTCCTCCACCACCACCTCCACCTCCTCCACCACCACCTCCTCCACCACCACCTCCACCACCTACAACACTTCCACCAGCTCCTTGTGGCTATTGTCGCCCACCTCCACCTTCAAGGGGACCATTAGTGCCATGCAAATGCCCACCTCCACCACCACCACCTCCTCCACCACCGCCACCACCACCTCCTCCTCCACCTCCACCACCACCACCACCTCCTCCACCTACTACACATACACCAACTACCCCACCCTGCCCTTGTAGCTTAATTTCAACAACAACTACAACAACTACAGTTTCTCCATTTATTTGTCCATGTCTTACTGGTACTCCACAAACATTTAGGCCACCAACAAGGCCACCAAGCATTTTAACAACAACTTCTGTATTACAAAATGTTGAAACCACAACAACAACACCAAGAATTCCAAGTGAACCAAGCGATCCACATGGAGGGAAAGACTCTAGATATCATGCATTTCATCAGTTTCTTCATGAACCAATTAATCCTCAAAGGAGAAGAAATCGAATTAGAAATTCACAGTTCGGAAATAGATTAAAACGAAACATAAACCCTAATCCCCATGAGCACCAAATTACAGATGTTAAAACTACAGCTATCTCTAATAAGAAATTAACTGTCATGGAGAATACATTGAACAATGAGACAGTAGCCATTTGTTGGACTTGTATGCATTTTATAGTTGTTGCTCTTATTTGTTTAACAGTTTTGGTAGGAGTATTCATGATCATGATATATATTTTATTTAAATCTAGGTTTCAAAATAGTAAAATCTCCAAACCTTTGCCAACATCATAATAGTTAAAAAACAGTTTATTAAATAAATATGACAGCAATAATAAATATAAAGTCAAAAAGAAACTTGTGTAGGGGCCATATTAAATCGCAAGCTTAAATTTTGGTCATTTTAATTTTTACACCCCTGACGTGATTTTATTTTAATTAAATGACATGTGGTTAACACAATTTTCCAACATTTACCATTTCTTCGGAAATTTATCAACTATTTTGAAGCCAGATTTTGATAATCAAAAATCAGGAAAAGTTAACTACTCCACATTTTTAAGAAAATATTCAATTCTTGAAGTAACTTATATGGGGTACATCTACTCTCCTTTATATAAAAAGATAAGTATAGAAATGTGATAGATGATGAATTGCCCTTAATATCAAATTTTAAAAATATGTGTGCCATAGTGTATATAATATAATTTTTTATGCCGAGCAACATTAATCATGGATGGTTAAATGAAGAATGTTCCAGACTGGATCTTGATGAGTGCCATATTTGATTTCAATTATCATGAAAAACCTACACCAATCTATTTCTGGATGACAGTTTTTGTAAAATTATGTAACATAAATCAGACTAATGTATATTATGATAAGATGCAAATAAAATCTATGTTTTGTTTGTACCTAAAGACTAATGACTAACAAATCGCTAACGTTTCCACTGATTTTAATGGGTGTTAAGTGACATACTGATGTATGATAAAAGCTTGTAAATTATTATCTATGTGAAAATATTGCATAAATAATTCATATACTCAACAAGTGACGAAAAATGCAAAACAACACATCAACAATAATCTAATTATTGCATGAAATCTTTTGCTTAATCTTCTCATATAGGGAACTCAAATGGTGTCTTCTGACTGTTTAATGATACTTATATTTTCAAATTAAAGCTATGGTTTCTAACTTAAGACTTGTACTTAATTATATTCAGTGGAAAATTCAGTAATCACTATATGTTAATTGAATCAGGAACTATTAGTACTATAAAATAACTATATTCAAGATTATAAAGATAACTACAAATCAAACATTTATTGATAGTCAAATAGTGATTTAAAAAGAGGTGTTTTAATTAAATTCAACTCAGAAAGTCTAACCAGTTGTCAGTATAAAGATATACCATATGGTAGAGAGTGTAATTTATTAAACCATGCTATTTTTTCAGTTTATTATTCAACTTGCTGGTCACCATCATAGTTGTCAAGCTGAATTTCTGCCAATTATCCTTTGGAAAAGAATTCTAACGTTTGATTGCAAGCAAGTAAAAAAGTATAATATTATGGATTAGAACGGGCTCGTTTAAATTTAAGGTTGTTCCACCTCGTTGTTTTCGTTTAAAGATTTTCTCCACCAAATTTGTATTCCCAGGCAAAACAAAACTGTCAAGAAGTTCCATGCATTGAGTCGCACGTCTAAATCGCTGTGTCTCCTACTGGGGAACCTTGACTATTTGGGAAATGCTCTCATCTTGCTGGTATTTATTGGTGCTCTAGTAAAGTTCTACGCTGTTCTTTTTTCTATGACAAAATGTTACTAATCGGAATCTATGAAACATTTTTCAAAATACTACTCGTTTTGGTCAACTTTTAAAAATTATATCAACGGTGAAATTAACTAAATAAAGTCTATGAAAGCCTACAAACTTAAAATAAGAATTTATATAGTGCGAACTGAAGGAACTTCGATGAGAAAGCATATTTTGGCAATTGCAACCACAAGAAAAATGTACAATATAACTAGAGGGGATGGTCCACCTTATGGCCTTTTACCACAATGTGGTCTTCCGTTTAATATGCTTGAAATACGAGCTCGAATAATGAATGTTCATTACAGCATTACTATTAAGGCAATGCAGAAAATATTTTTTTAAAAACACTACATGATGTCATTTGCTATCAAGATAATAGCGAATGACATTAGGATATTGTCTTCATACTAATTCTGCCATTTCTAAAGTGCTTGTAATTTAGAGCACTTTTTCAGGCGTATTTAAAACCACAGCTGGTATACAGACTGTCTGAAAGAGTAAAACCATATTGCAGATTGTAAAATTCAATTTTCAGAAAGTCAATTAGAATTATTCACATACATGTAATTATATTTTCATCAATAACGTCAATGTACCCTGCACCTGAAACAAAAAGATACCAGGTTTTTGAAATCATGACAAACCTGAACAACATCATAAATGTTTAAAAGAACGCCCTCGAAAATTTCAAAATGTTTTACTGCAGATGTTTTTGTTCAAAATGAATGCCCTCATGAATTAAAATTGGATTAAAATTCAGCATTTGGAAGCAGCTGCACACATCTTTATGCAAAACAATTTCAGAAGCCCAATAAGCAAACAACAAATTGTTTTTGAAGTTACTTGAAGAATTGGTCGTTAGTTAAGCCTAAGAGATGATACAACAGACTAGGACAATACACCAAAGAAATGCATCAAAAATGGACAGGGAAAAACATTCAATTCAATTCAGTACCCCACTGTCAGTAGAGAATCTTATGAGATATAGGGTGTTACAATCCATGTGCATGTGCATAATTAATTAAACGTCTACGTCTTTCGTTTTGGTAATAAACCAACACAATTGCAATTTAATTTAAATTTCTAATCTCTTTTACGGTGGTAGGTTTTCAGAATAATTTCTCAAAAAAAGTAGTTATTTAAGCTCGTCGCCGTGTAAACGTCGTTAATAACTATTTTTTAATGAGAAAAAGCCCTTATCGTTGAAATAGAAACATTTCAACTTCATGAAGTACCGTAATGGTCAGTTGTATTAAAGTCCGTTTGCATACTAGTACTAGGATGACTATTAACTACATGTACAAAACACGTCGTTGCCTTGAGAATTAAAAATGAAAAACTAGTCATTTGTAAATAACACATTGATTTGCATGTGCATCGTCCCTGACACGAAACAAGAGTCAAATTAATTGAGCATCCCCGTGTCATGACATAAATTGAGTGAAAGTATTTCTTCAATTCTTTTAGGCGCGTCCTAACTATCCCTTATGGGGAAAAAACTGATCGCAAATAACAAGAGAGAGCTCAAGTAATGATCAGTCAAATGCAGAATGGACGTATAGAGGCGAGACTCGTATAGAGGAATTTACACCAGACGTCTGCGCACATATGACGTCTGAACATGAATATGACCCCCCACCCACTCCTCTCTTCGGTCTCCTGGCAGTAAAAACAATTTTTAAGATACCTCTAAATACCACTGACATTTTTAAAACAATTTTTTTTCTTAGTAGTTAGTACTCCATTGTTCGTTTACCTAGTGGGGTGAATATCCGTTTGAATAATCATTAGTTTCTCTTCTTTGCTTAAAAATCTGTGGGGGTACTAACTACATGAACGTTTAAACATGCATAAAATATGGTGCATAATACTGAATGTCAGATGTTTGCACTTCCCAGCATAAAATTATTTGCAATACCCAACAAAAATATTGCAATTATATGATAATCTTTGTAAGTCAAAAAGATTGCAATTCAGAGTTTATTTGATTTTACAACAAAGTAATCATTTTATAATGGATGTAATATTATGCAAAATAAGTAATCCCAAATATAATTAATGTTATGTGAGGGATTACTGATTCTGCAATTCTGCAATCAAGTTTATTACCAGAAACTAACGTTTTTTCTGAATGTACGTATTTTATATTTCTTCAAGTATTCCAAAACCGCTATTTTCCACCAATTTATGCAACATGTCTCATATTAAAGTGTTCGCAATTTTAGAAATGCATACTCAAGCAGTTCAAATGATGGCCAATAGGAATGAGGGCTGGGTGCATCATTCAGTATAGGTCAAAAGGGCGTCTAGTCCATTAACCAAAGGATAGGAAGTATACATTTGCTAAAATGTAAGAAAATGTTTGCATGCATTCAAAGCATTCATATAGTGTATGTGATCCCGCATATTTTTTGTATTTTTCATACATTTTCATATAAATCGTTTCTTTAATGTATCTTTAGAATATTAATATTTACATCAAGAATTTGATTAAAATGTTTAAAAAACATAAGCAGAAATAATTAATTTTAAGTGCAAATTCCATGAAATGTTTTAGAATAAACTTAAGTGATGCCAGGGATCAATTTTATAATAACGAAATTAATGAAAAATTAGGCAAATAATAATTATGTGGGCCTACTTTTTGCTTACCTATCTTAAGTGATGGATTTCAATCTGCATTTATATAAAACCATTAAGATTTCTGTGATCCCAGCAAATATCTGTTTCACTTCCTTTGGCTTCTAAGCTTCCTTTTTTATCTGCGAATTGTCTATGAGAAAGTTAGCTTTCCTGCCATGGATTGGTGATATGCAGACTTGCACACAAATTCAAAAACAACACGTCATTTATAGCTCCATGATCGATAATAAACTGTCGTAAGTACGCACAGTACACTAATTTCACGATTCGCCACAACTTTTAAATTTGAACTAAATTTTAAAATCGCACCAAGAAAGTGATGTGTCACGTGCGATATGGTTTCAGAAATCCTCGCATAATTTGCGATTCAATGGTGTGATCAGATTTTTCCTAACTGCTGAAATTTTAAAGATATTCCAGAGGTTCAGAAATATGCCTCCCCCTGTATAGTGTGGGCGCACTTTACGAGATGTGATTAATGAAGATTTTTACCTTGCAGATGCGAAAACCTGTCTTACACGTTGGGTCCAGTGAAATCATGAATTTAAATACATGTAGGTTACAAGTAATGCAAATGAATCGTTCGAAAAATGTTTTGATCGGATGTCATGGTGATGCTCATAAAAGTTGACTTTTGCTTCATGTCAGGGACATGAGGTACACAGTACATGTCATGCCTAATTATAGACATGAGGTGTTTTTTTTAAGGTAAAGTCGTCCTAGGCTAGTCGACTATAAAATAACTTTTGAGAACATTCCCTAACCATTTCGGTACAACTTTATCAGAGTGAAAGTGCATATAACAAGGGACAAAAACGTAAGTAGTACTACTTATATTGCAAAACTCCACTTTTTGCATTATAAGAAACTAAATCGCACATAAATATTTTCAAACTTAAGGTGAATTTGTTGTCCCTTTATCACGTAAAACTTAATATGGCGAATCATCCACCCTTCAAATTCGTTATGCGTGGCAATTCACGCCAATCTAAACAATGACTTGCATTCATTTTCCTTTTTTTAACAGAAATGCCTTATTCATATCAACTGGGGCATTAACATTGTAATGCCGACATTTACCAACCATTAATCGACAGGCAACAAAATCGGGCTCTAGCAATTATTTCAACGGAGGCAAATTTGATTTAAGAATACAGTAGTTGAAGGTATAGAGATTGTTATATTAATTATTATATATTTACAGCAATTTGTCTCAAAACAAAGTGAAGACTAGTTTCTATTTGAAAGTAACTGACTTGTGAGACATGCGAAAATTATTTTTGTGAATGATTTTTACTTAATTTTTCTTTCTAATAAAGGTCGTTATTAGCTGTACTTATATTAAGGCCTGTATATATACTAAAATAGTACTCTACCAATGCCCACATGAGCAGTTCAATGATATACGCCTGAATTAAACGAGGTAATATATGGAAATGCGATAGAATACCATAATTAAATTTGAACTGCGGGATAATACTGACATTACTTTTATTTTTAGAATTTCTTTCCTACAGGATGAGGAAATCGCTTATTTTCTTTCTCGAAGTGCAGGTATAGTGAATGTAATGATAGGAATGACTCTTTAGACATCAGTTTTATACAGACATATGCTACATGAGTATGCTACGGTTTTAAAACTCCTTAAGAACAGCAAACACTAAAAGTAATTGCGCCGTGTAAAAAAATAAAGCTTTATATTACACTTTAACATTAGTAAGATAGTATATGTAATTTTAATACGCATTATTGAACTTCAGTGAAATGAATTTCTCAAACTAAATGTTTTAATCACTGAACAACAACCGACATTCTGTATCAGCGTACTTGAACTTCACGGATACGCTACCATGTTATATCATTTTCAAAGCTATTGAATGAAACTTTATCAGAAGATTAAACTACTTCTGTAGGCCTATAACAATTCAAGTCCGCGAAGCACCAGCATCATTGTTTTATTTTAGGCATTTGTCTTAAATCCTTTTTAAATGTTGATAATGTGAGCGTCGCAGAATAGTTTACAAAAACGAGATCATAAATCATTTATTTAATCCTAAATAGTTTTTATACGGAAGTTGCTTACAAATACTATTGATTATAGAATCGCAATTGACAAAAACATAAAGCCAAAACATCATGTTTAGTGTTTACATGTTTACTGTTGAACATATACATGTACATGCATGTGTAGTATGATGATGCCCTGATGAAGCTGTTGTTGGAAAATAATTGCATGAAATAAATGAAAATCGAAGCACTTTCAGAATTTGATTTCCAAAATTAGCCCTCACATAAACTGTTTGATAACATTTTATTGATAATAAAAAGGGAAATGTGTGCCGATAATCAAAATCTGGACACACAGTTTCATGGATTGATGACGATTCATGATGTTGACTGATTATATCTGAAACCACTTAACTGAAAAGATTTGACAGAACTTATCAACATTGGAATTAAAAGGACTACATTGGTTTGAACAAAACAACACAATAATGATCATTATGAGGGGGTGAAATGAAGGAGTAAATGCTTATATGGAACCTTTCTTTCTATAAGGTTGAAATTTGGTAGGGTTGAATGCCTAAACAGCAAATGCTGGGATTACTAAAGTGCAGGTGCATTACAGAATATAATCTGATATTAGTTGTTTATACTATAATTTTAAAAAATAATCTTCATTCAAATAACCTTTAGTTTAATTTAAAATGCATATTGTATTTTTATTCATTAAAAAATAGATTTTAAAGTTATCAATCTCAATTTGTTTTCTATAAAGGTGATTGTTGCGCAATGGTTCTATACAAATGTGGAAAACCCCAACACTGAACTGAAAAAGCAACGTTATCTTGATGAAAACTTCGTACAAAATATAAAGAACCTTAATATATGTGCTAGAAACTGTTTTATACGTTCTTTAAATACGGCAACTCGTTCGCCACCATGTGATTGCACAACTCCACGTACGCCACGTCCTCCAATAACAACCACCCGTCGTTCAACTACGACCACACGTTCAAAATCATGTGATTGCATAACTTCCACAACTCAACGTACGCCACGTCCTCTGATAACAACCACCCGCCGTCCAACTCCACCCCCTCGTACTCCATCATGTAATTGCATAACTTCCACAACTCCAGGTACCCCACGTACTCCAATAACAACCACCCGCCGTCCAACTCCAAGTACCCCACGTACTCCAATAACAACAACCCGCCGTCCAACTCCACCCCCTCGTACTCCATCATGTAATTGCGTAACTTCCACAACTGCAAGTACTCCACGTACTCCAATAACAACCACCCGTCGTCCAACTCCAAGTACCCCACGTACTCCATCATGTGATTGCATAACTTCCACAACTCCACGTACAACCCCAGGTCCCCCGTCTACAATGGAAAATTTTACAGTGATAACAGCCATCGAAACAACAACAGGAAGTCCACCACGTGAAGACCCCTATGAAATGCAAGATCCTAGATACCACGCTTTTCATCAGTTCCATTATGAGCCCGTTTACTCTCACCAACGCAAAAGTGAAAGAAGACGCTTACAACTTCAGGGTAAGCGGGTTGAAAGGCGCATTAATTACTAGTTATTAACAATAATTGAATCTAATGAAGCTGTGGCTCATCCAAAATATACATTTGCATTTCACATTAGTCAAATTAATATGCAATTAAATATATTTATTTTTAACAATTCTCATTAATTTTACGGGACAAGGACAATTAATACAACTAACAAGCATACATGTAAATACAGTAAGCTAAAATACATGTATGACTTTATTACATAAATGCAATTGAGCAAAGGTATATCATCAATGTACACCAAGCATATTACATTTTTTTATTCCGCATTTTAAAACATATTAAATAACTGTTTCAAATTATAGCATTTAAATATCGTCTGTCTTTTAGTAAAAATATCCATATGGATGACTACTGGTGCGAATAATAAGATTTGTTTTGTTGACCATTGCAGCATTTTAAGAAATGCATACGTAATTGTTTGAATATTACTCTTTTTGATAACTTTAAAAGACTGAAAACTATACATTATTTCTTATAATTGTATAATGCAATAAATAAGTTATTTACCCAGTGGTTTACCGTCTTATTATACAATTGTATGTCAACCACGTCAATATTACACAACGATAAATTAACAACTTCTTGCTTAGCAAGAAAATTAACGAACAGCGTTTGAAAATGCAATACGTTTGACAGTTTGATGCTCAAACTGTAAATACTGCATGTATAGACACAAAATTACAAACAAGTTCAGTGGAAAATTTCCGCATATACGATATACTGTACTGTTGCTGTTAGCAAAATCTAAATACCGATACCATGGTGTAATCAAATTTTTTCCTTATACATGTACTTAGATGGGATTTGAAACCAAATCTTGTCCAGGATGTTGGGATCAAAATTCTCTTTTTCTGCCTCAATTTTTCCGCAAATGAAACGAACTAACAGGACGTAATCGTCGACTGGAGGTGACAAAGACCAAAAATAGGCATTTAAATTGAGAAAGATTTCCTGAAATGGCCAGTTTAAGAAGGCGAGCAAAAGTCCCATGATAGCTTTTCTGTTGTTGAGGTGATCGCTGAAGAAAGACAATCTTGAACTTTGGTTCAATTTCATATACAGATAAAAAACAAGGCTGCTGCGAAAATGCATGGGATAGTAAAACGGAGGTTTTTCAAACCTTTCGTAAACGAAGTGGGAGGCTCTGATTAGACTTTTCAACAAAATACTCTCCCTTTCTTCTTCATTAAGTCCTGGCTCTAACATGTGCCAAAAGTACTTCGATGCACAAACGTTGTTGGCTCTAACTGCATTAAAAAAACAATACTTTTCAGAGTCAAATGTGTGCTTTGTTAATTTACATGGGCCGTCCTTCATTTCATCAGTCCAAAATGACGCCAGAGCATCCGATTGTCTGCTTCCTACTTTTTCAACACTTTTTACGTCCATTTTATGATCGCGTAATTTCTGCCAATAAAAAGCAACGTATCCTTCCAGACAAAAACTACATGCCAGTTTATAGGAGCTGATTACATCTAAAACTTTGCTGTCCAGCAATAAACTTGTTGATTTCATTTCGTCCACTGTCCCGTTAGAGGTCCAACAAATGCAGTTCACAGATGCTCGAATGCGTTGATTTGAACTTAAAAACAGGTATTTATAGCGTCCCAGCCACGCTTGTATCTGCACTCCTATTGGTTTAACAATCCATAGTAGCTGTTTCTTCTGTGCGTCAGGCAAAGGCAATGTCAAGATCTTCAGTCTTATTTTTTTGTGCATTTCATGCAAAATGGTCTTCCAGTCAAGTTCAGCTAAAGCTAATAACTGCACCAAAGTGTCCTTAATGTCTGCCAGTGACCACAATTCCACTCCTATTCGTATCCACAATAGTGCCTCCAGCGTTGGCACCAAATGACACGTCATAATTCTACAATAAATGTTTAATATTTACCGCAAAGTTTTACAGCTATGGCTTAAATACTTAAATTGTAATCTAGAATCAGAATCGTTCTCGTTTCCTTGACTCTGCGGGTCAAAATGCCAAACTCCACTGCCCATAAAATTCATTCAAAAACAAAAAGGGCCGAACTCCATTAATTCAAGTAAAACGATATTTATTTTTTTCGGAGTATTTATCAGGCTTCATAAAGTTTAAAATGAAATATAGCGTTAAACTAATTATAATAATGAGTCATTAGAAAAGTGATGATTTATGCCAGAATGGGTTGATATTTTAATGAGTGACAAGATTTAGGAACAATGCACAATTAATTTCAAAATCATAACAAATAAGGTCCCTAACTGCAATTAAATGTCATTAAAAGGAAGCCATTAAGGAAGGCAGTATCAAGTTTAAAGGAAAAATGGCGTCAATGCAGGCAATTTTAAACATTTTGACTGGTATACTTATGCTTTGATTTCCATTTTGGTCAATATTTGTCTGCATAATAACTTCGCATTTTGGCGATTGATTTCGAATATATGTAACAAACATTTATTTTAAAAATAAAATAATGTGGAGCATTTAAGATTTCACGAAAACATTGAAGTTATAATTACTCCTTAATACAAAACTGCATGTATCTTCCTAAAATGGTTACATTTTTAACAGCACAAATGAAATGTGAGAAAATAACTTCTTCAAAATCTCTCATAAGTACGTTTCCAATTACATTTTTGAAAATATATCAATCACTACCACTGAATTCGTATGCATTTTGTGAAGCAATACTCACCATACAGTATATACATGTAGATACACGTATCAACACCCTACCGCCCAATGAAATTCAGTAGCAACAATTATCCAAAAAAAAACATAAATATTCTCAACGTGACCTGAATTCTTCAACGTTTCAGCACTCACTGCATACTAGGCCTATACACGGATTAAGTCAATAACGAATCGAATGTTATCTAATACGTCTGAACTCTAAACAAGACCAAAGTTATCTATGACGATAAGACAACGAACTTACCAAATGATAAATCAAATTTCAGTCAACTACGTACATGTATATGTACCCACTAAAAACTGTTTTCATTTACTAAACAATGGTACACTGTAGTAACTGTAGTTAATCAGAACTTTGATTATTCAGTGTAATTCATAAAGTACACCAACAGCTGAACTGAGACACCCCAGGATATTTGCAAGGGGGCAGGAAACACCTATATTTAAATACCATTCTTCTAAGAATACTTCAGGCCCTTTAGCTTTTTAATTATTTTACGAGTCCCTTTCTCCCTAGCATTACGTGCTTGTTCTTAGTCGCAACGATTCCGGTAATTACAATACAAAATAGGATCTCTAGTAAAATGTACGCTGATTGACAGTAGTTCTCAATTAACGTTGAGTCAAAAATGCATAAACCCTGCTCCCTCTTCGAAGTAGGATGTACTGGGATTATGAATGTGCCCACACGGTCTATCAAATTGCAATACCCATAAAAATGATAACTTATAATAGGGAATGTTTTTTCTTCGTTAATTTTTATGCGAAATATCATCACAAAGCTAACCCACAGTTACAACAAAGAAGCGCTACTCTTGTTCCAATGCCCCACTTTAACGTTTTAATATTTCAGAATTTTTTGGTACTCCATAAAACTTAACGGCAAGCATCTATTTTAATTTAAAAAGCACACAAGTTTTTTTTAAGAAGAGACGAAGGGAGAAAATAATCTCCCAAAATCTCACACAGTGATAAGAATCAAATTTGAACTATTAATTCACAAAAATGTTATAGGGAACCGAAGTGAAAGATGACAATGTTGTTAGTCACTACCATCGCTAATATACATGTATATTTGAAGGTAAAGGTTAGTAGGCCTGCAATACCACTCTAACAAACATGTGCTTTTCAAATTGGTATTTTGTTTAACCATTTTATAACAATCCAACGGAGCATTTTCATTGAATCCTAGAAATGTCCTCGATTTGCGGGAAACCCTGTACGCTTTTCATCCCCGCAAAGGTGCATCGTGATTTTTTTTTTATTGTAATCTAGCTTAATTTCGAGGCAAAGGTAAGATTGAAAAGGGAGCAGCTGCCTGTCCAAAATGCTTCGCATTAAAGGGGGCTCCACGCAAGCGAGAGACAAATGATTTCGCCCCTGGGCCACACGCAGTGGGTTCGTGTGTGTGTGGCAACCGTTATGAGTGGCCGAGCGTCGTGGGTGGTTTCAGCTCGGCCTTGCCCACTCTACACCCCATCCCACTTCCCCTCGGGTAACCATCATTATCATGATCATCAGGATCATCATCATCATAATCAAAACCGTTTGCATGGACACCCTGCAAAAATTCGGTCCACTTTTCCCCGGCTGCACTCCCTCGTAATTGTTTTCGGAGCTTTTTTCTCCTTTTTCTAATCTACTCCTTAAATCCCTGACTTTTTTCTTTGTTAGTTCAGCAAACTATTCCATCCCTTATCTCGCACAGGCCACGAACATTCTTTTTTTGTAACATTAAGTCGTTATCATTAGTTGCCTTTGTTATTCGGCCCATGAGAAGAATTAAGAGATCTCCAGTTGTTGTTGTTATTTTTACCGTATATCATCGGAGGAAGGATAGGAATCGCCGCCATTCGTTAGGCCACTCGCAGGGTGGCGCCAAGGCAGTTGAGCAACAAAAGTGTTCATCTATAATCCCAATCAATGTTTTAAAGTTTATGCCAGCAGCGTGTTTTTCTTCCAGACCACAGGCCTCGCTTCGGACCACCCACAATTCAAATGTTTATATTTGTTATTAGAAACAAATAAATGCAGGTCTGGTGCGCGGAATAAATCACCTTTCTAGGTACAATGTCATTTTTTTCATCTCTATTTACGAGCCTTTGATGAAGTGACTTCCAGCCATTTGCATATGTTAACTCGTTTGAAAGACGCTCGATGGCGCCACTATCGAGAAAGGAATTTTCTTGGTATCACCCATTGGGATGCTTAACTGTTCCTTCAGCTTGAGTGGCAATTAGCAGTAAATTGACATTGGATACCAATGGGCAACATGTGTCACTAATAGTTTATTCATCCAATACTTGATAATGAGCACAATTTTGCGTTCATATATACATGTAAATGAAAAAATGAAAAAAGAAAATGAGAAAATGATAAGGGAATCGTGTAAGCATTGCTTAGATGCACGTTTTTCCACAAAATTGTCTGCGGGATTGTTCACGATAAGTGTCGGTCTGAAATAATACTTGTACGTTTCACAGAATTTACAGAATCTAAACTGTTTTAATGCCTTATTTACGGAAAAAAGTTAAATAAAAATAGACAAATTTCAATAAACTTATAGACCTTCATCGAAAATGATATTTTATTATAAGAATTTCATTCATGAACGTCTCTGAGATTTAAATTTTTCATATGCAGTGTATAGTATCCATTTTCATATACTTTCATGTACAGTATTCAGCCTTTTTTTACTCATTCAGAAAGCAGTCATCAAATAGCTGAAGCCTTTTAAGCATGTCAACTAATTTGCATGTTGCAAAACCAAAACAATAACAAGAGAAATGTTCAGAACTGTCAAAAACTCTAAAAAACAATGAAATTTAAGACAAATTTTTAGACGAAAACAATTGTTTTGATTTAGGACCGCAAGACATTTGGTATGGTTTATTTTCAGTGATATGTACATATAATCAAGGGATAGGGATTTTTTGACGTAAATTGCAAACTAATGACAACATTAACGTTTGATTAGCTGATTTCAAAATAATAAAACTCGATAAAACTGATAAAAACCGCTGCTCATTGAAGTCGGGGGTGGTTTTATTACATAATATCCGTTTGCATATCTATTTAACAGATTTATAAGTCCTTATGATTTATTTAACATCTTTCTGGTGATATTCTAACTTTAAAACGTTTCAAAATGCACATACAATAGATTGTTTTAGGCAAGTACGTATTTCTTAGCATATTTAGCGCGATTTACGGTGGATTGCATAAATTTGTATCACCCATCGTGTTAGAAAACTATCATGCATGGAATAGTTTATGGAACCCCCAGGGCTTCAAATTTGTTACAATCGACTTTAATGTTTTTTATGGTCGCGTAATTCTAGACTGCTTTTAACCTCTTATTACGTGGCTAGATCATTAAAAGCAGAAAATACATGCAATTTATATACGAGATAAGCACGGGTCCAAAACTGAGCCGCTATTGCAGGTGGCGCTGGTGTCTTATCTGTGGGGGAAACTGCTCCATTAATTTTAAATAAATGAAGAAACATTAATGCCCAATAAAAACATACAGTTAGCCTTTAGGGAAATATATTAATCTTTGTATGCGCCGTTTCTTATTTTTTTCTATTTTATCAATTTAGCGTAAACATTTTTGTTGTTGTTGTACATGATAATCGTTATTTGATAGCCCAACGGGTAAAGATAAATGACTTAAAATATTCTCTTATCTGGTGAAAATTTTTAAATGACAATGTGTGAGAGACCTCCCAAGTTTTATTGGCAAAAAGAAGGTTAGTTATCTGCGAATAAATGAAGTTTAAACTATCGATTTATTTTTTTCTATATGAAAGCTCTTTAAATCTAAAAGATAAAATTTTTTATATATTATTATATTCGTACAAAAATACTAAATCCGTTTCGAATATTTCGAATATTCATATATATCATGCTACTACGATCAAGA
This sequence comes from Rossiulus vilnensis, assembly GCA_034700785.1. Lineage (NCBI taxonomy): Eukaryota > Metazoa > Arthropoda > Diplopoda > Julida > Julidae > Rossiulus > Rossiulus vilnensis. The sequence continues at coordinate 55,910 of JAQIXS010000109.1, forward strand.
ATCGTTACCCACCACATTACCATTCGATAATAATTGTGTATTAAGCTCCAAAGATAAGTGTCTTTGGTGTTTTATAATTGTATTCAATACATGTATGTAAATACTAAATCAATTTTGAATGAGAACAACGACAGTAGAGTACAAGAGCTGAACTGAAGTGATTAAAGCATTTAAAATTGGCCTCCTTCTTCATGATCGCAATAGCATGGCTACTTAAACATGATACATGTACATCAAATTCAAATGAAACAAAAATTCGCTACACACGGATAATGAAAGTTTTGAAAAAAAATGAAAGATCTGCATCAGCCCACCCTCAACAAACTTCGAACCCGAAGCTTTCGTTACCATCCTCCCAAATTTTCCAGCAGCTGACAAACGCCATCAACGCTCAATGCACAATACGATTTAAACACGTCAGTAGTACAGTGAATCAATAAAATACAGATGATTCCTCTTCTTGAACATGAAACCAATTTTGAACGTTCTTACCAACTTCAGCGTTATTTCGGGAACATTCCAATGCGTTTCTTGGGCAGACCCACCTGCTCGGAGGGTGTGACTCCGTGAGCCGAGGTGCAGGTCGGGGGGAGAAATGCCATTAACATGCCATGGAGGACATGTAAAAAGCATCCAACCTGTTTGCCTAAATTAAAACATTGGGGGTCGGCTCTGAGGACGCTGGCAATTAAAGGCGGTTATATCGAGCGACGAGCGAGCGTAGGAAGAGCATTAAGATATCATTAAAGATTTGCGAGATCAAAGGATGGGGTTCTGGATGAGAGGAAGAGCCAAAAACGCAGGTGAAAGGAATTAGAGGTGGCATGAGCGACTTGGGGGGTCCCTTCAATCATCTCCACCCACGTGTCGAGACTAACACGTCCTGGGAGTAATTACACGCGTGTGTCAACTTACCATTATGGCTACGGTTACTGACCACCTACTCGCACTCCATCAGAGGGTCCGCTTCCAAATCCCTACAGCTGCAACATGCAATGTTTGACAGCGATACACCCTACTGGAAGAAGAGGGCCAGAATTCACAGAAAGAATACATTCTCGCCATAATGATACTGTCAGAACAATGAATTTCTCGAAAAGTTTAAATTTTATCCAGTATACGTACACTAGAAATGCTCATACTAATGCTGTCTAAGTATCCATGTACCCATAACATCACTTTGATTGGTTTGAAAAAGAATTGGAGGTTATCGCCGATATCGTACCAATAAAAGCGTTTCTTTCGCGCAATGTGACGACCGTCTAGAGCTGAAAAACATCTAATAACAGCTTTGAATTTAAAAAAAAAAAAATCCGAAAATGGCTCGACTTTGTGATCACTGATTAGCTTAATGAAAAACGTATCACTGGCTATAGGCACAACCCCATATGTATTACTGTTTTCATATTTATTTTTAAAAAATATAAGGGTGTACTCATATCAAAATGACAATTCGAAAGAATTCTCCAGTTTTTCTTAAGTATTATCGATGATTGAGTAATGTTTACATTTCCCACATAAGCAGAATAACAAATGTTCATGAATTTTTGAAATTGAACGAAATCACGTAGACGGTTTACATTGTAACGTCTCTACACATACTATGAAACAAAAATATCACGTACATGTATATCACGAAGATTAGCAACGATTGCATAGTTACTTCATTTAGTCATTTCATTTAGTGTTCCAAGTTCTTTAATTTCTTAATTAAATCGATCGGATGACCGCTTTCATGTTCGTAAATCGTAACTTGACAAACGAAAATTCGTCCTCTTTAGAGTTTAATACAGTCAAACGATCACACACATGAAACACTCCTACAGTGTATATGTTTTTGCAAAGTAACATGATATGCTTAGTATTATTTTGTGGCTCACCAAAAAAAATGTCTGAAGTAAATTGTCTCCAAATTGCCTTCACATATTTTAGCTAAGCCATGGTGCAGATGGTCAATCAAATACGTAATCATTTTGCCTGTTTTGTTAGCTGTGTGAATATGAGCCCTTATCAACACAGCCCACACGCCCAGCGCATCATTCAGAACAAGGGGTAAAACATTAATCCAGGTAAGCTCACTTACCCCTTTACGCCTGCCCCTCCTGCCAAAAAAAAATATATTAAAAAAAAACACCACCTCAACTCTCATGAATGAAAAGTTGTGCCAAGGTGGAGGTTTCCCCTTCCATTGAAAGTGACCCGAGAGCGGGCAGTACGCCAGTGTGTCCTGTACGACCCCGAGCGCCTCAAAGAGGCCGTTGAGGGGGCTTCATGGGGTGAGACAGCCCCCAAAAAGATAGTGAGGCCAGCAACTAACAGAGAGATCAGTAGCGAAGTGCCTCCATGGCTTGCACCACTTTACCGCTCCTCTTGCTCGGCTTGGTGGGGACCAACACCATCAAAAAATTCGACCATCACCTAGGTGTACCTCGTAATGCTTCATGGGAATACTGACCACGTGTTAATCCTTCGGCCGAGTTGCAGCTCAGCGGTTTGGAGCGTTAGCTAACGACCAATTAGCGCCGCCGCGTTTTATTTATTACTCCATTTGATGAGTCAATTAGCGTGCTGGGAAATTTCGCTTGCATCGACGTGAAACCAGTGGATTAACGCCGATTAACGAACGAATGGCATTTTGAAATTCTCGGCTTGAACTACGACCTTCGACGATCCAGTGCTCTATCCGTTTTACGCCAGTAATAATATATTTCCTTCATGTGCAACGACTCCAGCTTTCGTTTTTGATTTGGGAACAGAATTTCCACAGATACCTATGAGGATGTTTACTTTTTACACCTGTATATACATGTACTTCGGTGTGGGAGCTCTCGGCACCTGTTTCATGATAGGTGAGTTGATAAAATATACATTTTCCTTTTTTGTCAAGGGGTTGCCGAAATACCATGCAATTTCGATTTTTCCAAAAATCAATCGTGATCTATCGCATTTCTTTTGTAATGACGCGAAGTGGATATCGAAGTTATCCTGAACGGAAACTTGAAATGGAACGTTCCGTTTCCTTATTGACTTATTTCATTGACATTCTGTAAAAAAAAGGTTGTTTGGTTGATCGCCCACGCCACCCACGTCAACACTATTAGTTTTCTTATACAGAATTGCAGATCTGTACTGTATAGGCTACATGTATGTTGGCATTCAGGCAATGTTGCTACATCATCTAGCTTGTTTAACATGCTGTGTAATGAGACAACACATCTGTACTAATGTATGTACTTGTGCGTTCACTATTATCACAATCAACTTGAAAAACAAAACGATGCAATAATAAATTATGCAAATACTTATTTTTTTTCAAAACCGTAAAAAATCCAGTGTTTTGCAACCTTTTCTGAATTTTGTTTGGTGCAATTGCAGAAAAATATCAAGACAACATCTTTCGATGGTGGTTTGTAAGTTCATTGACAGCAATGCATTAAACACGGATATTACCTTTCTCTTTTGGATATTTGCATAGGCCTAGAAGATGGGTTGAGATGATGCTAAAGTTAAAGCCTGCAATTTCAATTCAAAAAATCTTTTAAAGAGTTATTCCCATTACATTACCAACGATGATTAATCCTACATTATTTGCCAGCCATACACGATCATGTTAAAATTCACATCATTACTGGCAAACATTACTCTTCAGTTCACCTTACACGATCATTAGTAATGTCATTTTCATAAATAATGATATTAGTAATGATCGTGTATAACGTCTGCTATAGGATGAGAATACACGAGCACACAAACGGCGTTACCAATCGTCCAAAAAAACACTTGTGTGCGTGTTGGTGGCGTCGTAGTTCATTTCACCAAGGGGCACACAATAGCCACGCCAACCATAACAGGTGTAACAGATCATGAGGGAGATACGAGCAGGGTTGGACGGCGTGGCCAACGTTTCGCCAAATTTTAGTAGAATTATTGAAAAGTTGTGAGCCTGACGTCTTTATTAAAAATGACTAATAGCCACTCGCGAAAAAAATAACGAACAAGCTCTCTGCTCTGCCTCCGCCTGCCTTAATTTTCATCCAAGCTTCACCTAATTGCCAAAATGAAAGACGAACAGGTGGCCCTTCCTGCATCAGGTGAGACAAAAGCAAAACCAAAACAACGAAATTGGGCAGTTTTTTTCTTGCGCGCATTTTGCCCACGGGCGCCGCACTCCTTTTGCTCGTTTTCCATACGCGCTTTCGGGGATGCATCAACAAGGAGGCACATTTAAGTGGGCCACCCTGGTGCAGCGCCTGACCCAGGAGACACGGACATTTGTCCACCATTTGTCATTGGAGAGGAATGTTTACTAGGCAACCAGGCCTTTGAGACGCATGCGACACCCTCTTCTAAGTGGCCACGCATGCGTGAGCAGATAGGACAAGAAACGCCAAAAAAATCATATCAAATGGTGCTGCACCGCTGCAGTCTTCATTGTGGTGCAGTAAAAAGATACCGGCAAAAGCTACAGAAAGCAGCATCAATCCATACTACACTTCAGTCCAAGCGCAACACATTATGTCTGGGAATGCTAACCAAGCGATCACTTTCAGCGCCATCTAGGGATAGCCAAGTTTGACCATTAGCCTAAGTGCGGGCTATCATCAATCTGGCATTGCACTGGCCAACATTATAGCGGATCTTACACGATCATTACTAATGATAGCATTAGTCACGACCTTTACCAACAATGATTACTTCTTCATTACTTGTAAACCGTACACGGTCATGTTAAATCTTCATCATTTCTGGCAAACATTCCATTTCAGTTTACCTTAACACGATCATTAGTAATTTCATTCTCAGGTAATGTCATTATGGTAATAACATTACTAATGATTGTGTAAGGTCCCTTAATATTATTGCGCTTCCACTGGATTTACATAAACATTTAAGGAATGAATGTGAAAATGTTTTTGTTTTATAAATAATTTCAAGAAAAGCTAAATATCAAGTAGAAAAAAGTTTTATTGCTTGACAAAACCTGACACATAAGGCTGTTCAGGGCAAAGGTGCACACGGCTTGGAGAGAGGAAATGAAATAAGTAGAGCAGAAAAAAACTAACCATGATGGCCCTGGTGGCAATAACAGTTATTGGCATGACCTTCGTAAAGAACTTCAGGAGAAATTTAGCCGGCAGATGGAAGGCGGCTCCCTGAAAATTTGGTTTTCCTATGGATGCATTGGAAAAAGTGATTTGGCAGTTATAAACGGCAGGAAGAACTTTCTGGCATATTAAAATACGCTATACAGTAGTTTACTTCAACTTTAACAATTAGTTAGTGGCCCAAATGGGCAATTTCAACAAGACAATACACTTAGCAATTAGCTCATAGTCCACAAAAGAGTGGCTCAAGCAGGATTTAATCAGTGTTTTGGAATGGCCATCAAGACTCCCAGACCTAAACCACATAGAAAACTTGTGGAGTGTTTTGACAAGGAATATAAATTCAAGGAAAAACAATTTAATGCTGTGGTGTGGTATAATCGTCTCTCAACTATATTGCAAACTTGTAGATTCAATTGAGGTTAATGGGAATTAGAGTGCATCAATATGTTATTGATCACTTGCTAAATTTCTATTTTCATTTTGGTCTCATGTTTTCTTAACAACTTAAATTTATGTTTAATGAATCTTCGATTTGTACGGATCCGTATTTGGGTTAAACCGTGCTTATGTTATTAAACTGTCTTTTTTATAATGATTTAATGTTTGCTTACAGAAGTTTCTTACAGATAAAATTAACTTGCCTTGTCAAATCGTGACAACACATGGTGATATCATACTTCATTGACAGGCTGTAATTTCGCCGTGTAATTGGAAAAATAAATTAATATGAAATTAAAATTCGAATATAATATCATTTCTTTTTACCATTTTGCATTATTTTCCACAATGATATTCAATACTGCAATAAATGTATATTGTATGCACTTGTTGATGTTCTATTTATTTTAGAAAGAAAAGCGAAATTTACTTATAACATTTGCATAAAGATTATACCTGTGATTGTTGTAGTTTATAAAGTAAGTGAAATTTATCTAGAAAGTAAATGTAATTTTATTTAAACGTTTGTTTAGCATTCATTACATGTATTTTTTAAAAAAGCTATACATGTACTAAAATAAAAAAGATAATTTTATTCCTTCCACGACAGGTAAAATACGAACCGTAGTTCGACCGAGATAGTGCGCTGGAATGAACACTGATATTGCTTTAAAAATTATTATTTTTCACTTCAGTATTAAAATGAATGTTTTGAAAATTTTATGTAACGCAAAATAAACTTACATTTACCTTCTATTCTAATCTACATGTATATTAATTCCATTCTAAACTAGAAACATTGCAGGCATTTGCTTCATGCAAAAATGTCTTTAAATCAAGTCTAAGTATTTTACAACCTTTCCAGCATTAAATAGGGTTAATCGCAACACTACAGTACGTTTCAAATGCATCTTTAGAAAGAGTGAAGCTGAATGACATTTCGAATATTCCCGGTTCTTTATAATCCCTCTTTGAAATAGAAAAAAAAAGAAAAAAGAAAAACCCACAATTTTCTTTAGTTTTCAAAGCTGGTCAATAGATGGCGGCATGGTAGCCACGTCTTATAACTTCAATGAAAAAGTTGAAATTAGCATATACAATATATTATAGTGTACAATGTAGATGCCACGTAAAAGCTGCAAAAGTGCAGTGGACGTATTTGTGAACAGCCAGAGAAGATTCAACACAGATTTACGTATTCGAAAAGCCAATGTCAGAAAATGAACATGGACTCTTTGAAATTAAGACTTTTATTCATACACCAATAATGTTCAAATGATTGAAAACTTTTTCATAACCTTGTCTTTCAACTAATCAGTGCTTCAACATGCAACTACGCCAACACTTTCATTTTACATTGTTTTTCTTGTGGACTGCGCTTAGATTCCAAAAATAATAGAGGTTTTGATCTGTCAATAGATGGCCACATTCGGGCAGATTTTTTAAGAATTTGGTCTACCACATACTGAATCTTGGTTTCAGTTTTGCCTGTTAGTTGACAACAAGACACAGAACGAATCTCTCATGCAGACAATCCATGGATCCATGGAAATACATTACGAAATGGAAGCGCAATTTCTATCTTTTTAACATTCCAGCCAATTTATCATAAATGCATTTCTGAATATTGAGAACAAAATTAAAAATTTCTTCTCAAAATTCGCGACGCGTTTTTCCGTAAAAAAATCAACGTTTCTTCCAGTTTAGATTACGCATGCCGATCGTGAGAGTATGCTGAGTGGGAAACGGCATACCTGATCTTTAAAGACCAGATATGTAGATCAAATTGGCAAATCTGGACTGCAGTCCGGACTGTGGCTAGGTTTATTGTCGTAATTAGGTTGTGATAACCTGTAGCCAGCTGTAGCTTATTTATCTTGTTTTAATCTTGCTTTGCACGCATTCAAGTCTCTTGAAAGAGGACAAGCGATTAAAAGAGGAGTGAATAAACACATAAGGAAAACCACATATTTCACGGTGGTCATTTAGCTAATTGCAAGCCACATGAGATTTGGAAGTTAGTTATGCAGCCAAGGCATGGACCACTGGTGGAAAGATCAGTAGATATCAGTATAAATATATGATATTAAGTGATATCACTAACCATATACTGATATTTGTAGTAAAAAACACTAATAGTGATACATGTATCACTAAACATTACTGCTAAATATACTTATATCAGTAGTCTAAAAAACCTATAAATACAGTCGTATTAACTCAAGAATATACTGGGAATTAAAATGGACCAATAGAAAGGAAGAGCCTGCTGTACAATTAATCTTTCTTATCCCATAACTCATTTCCCGTTGGTGGGCAGGTGCGATCTATAACTTGAATATTTCTGATTGGTTAAGGCTCAGGATATTTTTTGTGTTAATCCGACTATAGTGATATCAGTATAGAAACAGTGCTATCAGTAGAGAATTACATGCTGATCTTTCCATCAGGGATGGTATCAATGATATCATACTCAGCACTTGATATTTCGATCAATTTCTTTTCCAGTTAATGGCTGGAACGAAACGGTGAACATCGACCTGAGAACCGGCGTGGTGACCGGATACAGCCGGAATGTGGTGTTCGTGGTGCCTCCTTCATCCCCATACCAGGGCCGGTGTGTTCGGCAGGCCGTTGTACGCTTGGACTTCTCGGACGTCTTCAACAAGGCCACTCTGCTTCTGGACTACGAGCGTCCCCGCCTCTGGACGATCCACCTGGCCGATTCGTCCACCGCCAGCGGTCACGGGCCGGCCACTCCGAACGCGACCCTCACCGAGATGCACATCTTCAATCGGCAGCTGAGCGTCCAAATCGATGGTCCCGACGGAGGACCGACGGTCAAGATGTTCGACGGGGTGCTCAACAAGGGCCGCTCCAAACTCCTGCTAAGCCTCGGTGCCAATCAGCTGGAGTGGGCCCCTGCCAAGGGGCGCATGGAGTCGGTGGAGTGGCCCGCCCTAGCCGCCAGGGGCGCCTCGCCCCGCTATGTGTACGCCGCGTTCAATCGGATCGTCGGTGGTCAGTGGAGGACGGGATCTGGACTGTGCAAAGTGAACATCCTTTTGAGCAGAGATGAAGGTTCGTACGTCAATTTATTCTATTTATTTTCTGAGTGTATCGACAAGAGTGGTTTGATGCCACAAAATATCTGATTGGCAAGCAGGCTGGTATGTGTCCACCACTCTGGTCAGATCCGTGCCCAAGGATAGTGGAGCACTGGAGAGGGTACTCAAATGTTCTATTTTCCAAAACAGTATATTCTTTACCTGGTTAAAGTGACCATTTGACCTAGCACCCAATGACCTTATGTTTGGCAAATGATGACTCCTTTTATTAATTTTTATTTTAACCCTTTTACTAATGAAAAAGTTGATTTCTGATGCACGTTTTCTAAAAATTTCGCCTTCGGCTTTCACTTTAGTAAATCCACAGCATTTTTTGTTTTTAATATTGAAAATATGGAGAACATCCATTATTTGCGATTAGTTGTTTTCATAAATTTCGCCAAGGAAATCCTTTAGTATCCTTTAGGAAAACCTTTAATTAGGTGGGATATTTGGGGAATTAGGCAAGCTTTCCTGTATAACTTTATGCATCTATTCCAAAGTAAACGCTTCCCCCTCCCATTTTTTAAAAATCCAGAAAGAACCAGCCAAGCTCAACAATTAATTACGCGTTTTATTGAAACATCACTGACTTCCAAAAGTGAAACGGTGGTGCTCATCGTGCAAAATATTGCTCATACATTTTTTACTTCAAATTCTTATCATATTTGCAAATGTTGAATTATAATACAAATGTTTTTATTTAATCAGCAGGAAAATTACAAATTATACGAAATATTTTAATGGTAGTCGACGAACAATTCCACAGTGATTGGAAAAAATAAGTTTATCCCAAATAATTGAAGCAAAAATGTGTTCGCGGTAAAAGGTGTGCGCATTCAGCCTTCTGGTCATTTTTTTCCATTTTAATAACAAACTTATAAAACCTCAAGGATACTGTTATAACTACAATAGATATAGTGCCACTGCTTTACTTGCAACCCTACATTATCTGATAAATATTTAACACAGGTCAGTGAAATACAGATTTTTTTTTGCCCAAACAAGTTCACATTTTCTCTTGAAAACACCAAGTTAAGAATTTCTACATTATTGGATAAACTCGTCAGAAAAAGTCCGTAATTAAGGTTAATCAGTGATTACATTAATAGTAATCTAAATGTAACGGACATCTAAAAAGCGGGCTTCCAGCTTATATTTTTGATCGGGAGCTGACGAATTTTTATAAATTTCATATTCCTATTCACTTCATGTTTATTTCATGTTTCATATTTATATAGAAATGTGGACTGCGCCCACCAAAATAATTCGCATATCTCCAAAACTACCAGAAAGCTACTTAAGAGGGTTGTAGGCCTACTAAAGTACAAAAATGTATAACTTATTACGTTTTGTTGCTAAATCAAGCTGCAGCCAGCAATTAGTGTTTATTGCGCCATTACTCATCCAACTGCATCAGTTCAGTCTATAATTAAATCATTGACCTGAAATAGAAATCTTGTTTTGTGCTATGGAATATCACCCTAAAAAACGTGCATGCGAATCGTTCACTTTTGATCTAGTGCTTAAAATTTGGCCTTCAATTCAAATTCCAAATAAAATACAATTGTTGATGTTGATTTTGGAAAGTCAAAACTCGAATTGTCGTCTACATGGATAAACAACAGGTACTGCAGGTAACAGCTGTTCTAGTCAATTGCCCATGCGCTCTTGTACTTCCAATGCCATATTTAAGACGAAATATCTCAGGAAAAAATACTAACCACATGTAGGCCTACTTGTTAATCGAAATTTAAATGTCTGTCAGCTAGACTGAGTAGGCCAATATACAAAAACCAGACTTGCCAACCGCTCTTCTGGTTTGATAGCTATGATAAGACAAACAATGAAAACTGGATGTCATTTTTATATGCCTTAAACATATACAATGTGTATGACTTGCCAATCATTTTAAATTGCTGTTGACGAGAACGATCATTATTTATTTTCGTTCAACAGGATTTCAAAGGGTGGCTTGTTCGTTTGCATAATTCGATAGAAAAACGACTAGTTGCGAATACCACGAACCTAGCGATCATAGCCTTTTTAAACACGGAATTTTTAAAAAAAACACTCCTGCTATATAATTTTTTTCCACCATATTTACTCAAAATTACTCGAAAATAGTGTTATGATTTTTTTTAAAATAATAATAATAATAATTATAACGAACCGCAATTTGGGAAACCGATTTGCAAATTCGTATTTTTATGTTCGCAATTCTGGACAAAAATTGACATTAAAAACATTCAATGTTATTGTTATATAATAATAATAATAATAAAATATGTATTCCACTTAACAAAACCGTAAAATAGAAAAAGGAAAATTAGGGTTGAAAAACTACAACACTCACACATACCCCTAAAGGTATAATTCAAATAAAATCGTTAAATTTGCCCAGGGTTCTGGCCATAACTATATGGTGGGGGAGATTATTCCATAATCG